>APFE030003781.1:8410-39246 GCA_000404065.3 Pinus taeda
ATGCAGACTGGGCTAGAGATCTGGATCAAAGAAGATCTACAAGTGGGTATGTGTTTAACCTATTTGGAGGTGCAGTCAGTTGGATGAGTAAGAAATAATATGTAGTGGCACTATCAACTACGGAGGCTGAATACATGGCAGCCACTCATGCAAGCAAGGAAGCAGTTTGGTTGCAGAGATTGTGTTCGAGTATGAGGTTAGTACACGGAGCTATAAGGATAGACTGTGATAGCCAAAGTGCAATTTTCTTAGCAAAGAACCCTGCTTATCATTCAAAGACAAAGCACATTGATGTTCAATATCACTTTGTGAGGGATATGATAGAAGACAAAGGTGTTGCTGGTAAAGGTGGAAACTTTGAAGAATACTGCAGATGCATTGACAAAATATGTGAGCTCTGAGAATTTTTCTTGGTGTAGAGAAACAATGGGCATTTCAGGGCTGGAAAAATGACTAAGCTCTCCTATGGAAAGAAAACAACAAGTGGGAGATTGTTGGGTTGTGTTAAATTCTTTCCACGACTAACCTGCATAGTGAATCGGGGGGTTAGAGGGGGGGCAGAGCCCCCCCTTTGTTGCACAAGCGGGGGGGTCATGAGGGGGCGGTAAGCCCCCCTGTCTAGGGGTTTGAGGTGGGCGGGTAGCCCCCCTCTACGGGGTCCGGGGGCAGCACCCCGGGAAATTTTTTTTGGACCCTATTATTAGGTTGGGCAAACCTACCTATGGTTTTTCGGTCCATGGTTTTGGACGCGATGGTTTTCGATCCATGGTATTGGGATGCTTTAGCATGTATAAATATGTATTGTAACATTGAAAGGAACATAATGAAAAATCAAGCTGGTAGTCCCGGTTTTGGGATCTAGGGGAAAATCTCTGTGCATATGTGTTTTATGTGTTATTCTCTCGCATTGTTTATTTTCTTTGTTTTATAATTTGTATGCAGGTAATTTCTGTACAGGGTTAAAACCTACAAACAACTCGCCCCGTTTGTCAGCAACATACAGGCTTCATATGCATGATTGTAAAAGAGGTTGGATGTCATGGTGAGAACACACAGGATCCCGTCAATCGATTGCCTCACCGAAGCTAAACAGAAGAACCAAGTCTAGCTAGAGATTGATGAGTACATGGAGAAGCTAAGGTGAGAGGCCACCAGGTATGACTTGGGGATGAATGCACTTAAAATGCAGAAGTACATCGGTGGTATTTTCATGGTCAAAACCATGCTGCATATGCCTCATGATGAGTTGCACGCAAGTTACAAGACCCTATACACAGAAGCTATGGAGGCAAGATTATGCTATAAACAAGACGCCATCAAGCAGTTTTGGGACATCATCACAAAATACCAAGCTTGGCATCAGTACGTGACTAAGAAGCATCAAGTGGAGGTTGCCGAGTTGGTATTTCCCCAAACCTCAGAGTCATAGTGTTTTGTCTTGATAGGCTATCTCTAACCTATTTTATCTCACATGGGTACATGTGGAAAATGCATATTATTTGTAAATATGTTATAAGTGAAATTCCAAGTGTCATTGGTGGTCTAATGTGAACAATCACTATGTAATGTAATGATCTATTTGTAAATAAGCTGAAGAGTCATGAGGGTAGTCAAAGAGTCAAAGGGGAATGTCAAGGGTCACCCCACCCTTTGATATAAATAGAACCTCATAACTTATATACTAGGCTTTTAGCTAGGCTTAGGCTTAGAGAAGGCTTGGGTGTATTGTGATGCGCCTTGGCTTCTCCACAATGTAGAGAGAATATACTTCTTTGGAGGAGCAGGTGTTCCTGACTGTAATGTTCCATTATTGGGGCTAGTGGTTGTCAATGGTGTATGTATGGATGGAACTTTAACTTATAATAATATAACTGAGCCAACATGTTTTCATGCATATGTTGTTATTGTAGTTGGACTATGTTGGTTACTTTTGCAATGTATATTTCTTAACTTACTCATTTTCTTATGAACTATTTTGTTTGCAATTGTATGAATCTTGTTGAAGGTGTGTTGTTGGATTAACCCGTCACTTTGGTTTGTGTACTATTCCGCTTTCCAGCTTGTGATGTCATTCTGTTCGTGTGTTCCTTTCAGGCTACGTACTATTAAAGGCTTGTAAGGGACACACTTCCTTTTCCCCTCCATGTGTTAGAACCCCCATGCATCTCACTTGACTCGCTGCAATGTCACACACTTGCTTCTGACCAAAGTAATCATACTTATCTCTACGCGCTACTGCGGTCAAGGCACTACATTACCACCCACTACTGGGACTCCTACTCCAAACGGTTTGAGGTTTAGTTGGGACTTCTTGCTAGGGATATCCCCTTGAATGTTGTTGGGTCCAACACCATCAACATTTCTCGCACTAGAAGCAAGGCTAGATGACAAGATGATCCCTCAAAGTCTGTTTTGAATCTCTGCACATCATTCATGACTTACATCACAATCTCAACTTCGACATGTGTTTTCTCATGATCATGATTTCAAAGTGTCAAAGGACATCATAGATGACTTGTGACAACTCAAATATGATGGTGAAGGCGGAAAAGCCTTGTTAAGACACGAGGTTTTCTTTTTGGGTTTTTGTGACAGCAATGAAGTCCCCTCGGACGACATTGCTTGTGGGTTGTTCACTTACACGTTCGAAAGGCGCATTAAGAAATGGTGTCACACATTTCCCAAAACCTCTATTCACTCTTTCAATCATATGATCAAAGAGTTAGGCCATGCTTTCTTTCGTTATGACCATAAAGCACTTAATCACAAAATCGTAAAATTATGAAAAGCACATGACGAATCGGTTGTGCAATTTTATTAATTCTTTTGTCATCTTTGTTTTTAATTTTTGGAAGATGAAGTTGATTGGGAATTTCTCACTGAAAGGTTAAAGTATATTCTTCACATATCTAACAATCCACACGAGTTAGAGTCTTTCGAATCCCTCCTAGCATACCTTAGGGTTAGATCTTCTAAATCTAAGATGGACAAGGTTGTTGTCACAAGTGACTCTCCATCCTATTCTCATTAAACAACTCTAGCTCTGTAGGACAAGGTGGGAGAAGTTGTGAATCCACTTGTTGAAATATCATTTCCTCCCACCCCACCTACTCTAGATTTTTGCACATATCTAGATTGAAATCTTGATGGTTGTCACGCGGTCTCATCTCCTCAACCTCTATCTTTTGGTTCCTTTGATCCTTTGGATTTTGGTGTCTTATGTTCATCCGTTCCAGATTCCGCATGTGATGTTCATGAGTATCAAGTTATGGATGGAGTTGGTGTTGAGAAACCAACCCGTGCTATCATTTTTTATGAGTATGTGTGGGAATCTGAAGAAGAACTTGTGGAGAAGGATGACTTCCCTCTGTCCACACCTCATCTTCTTTATCCTGACATCTTCTACGATTCTGCCATTTCTATTTTTTCTTATGAAAATTTATCATCGGATGTTTCCACTTCCTATCATTAACAGAATGCTCAAGATGTCAGTCTGTCATTCGATTGCAGAGAGGACAAATATTTCTTCTTGAATCTACCTGATCTCTCATCTTTCATTTCCAAAAATTCAAAGGGTGAATTTTTTTTCTCATCACCCCCTCAATATGATTTGTCAGATCATGAGGATGTCGATGTCTATCTCAAATTTTCTGATTATGGTTGTCATGATCTTTTCACTCATTAATTTGATCATAATTTTGATTCACCGCTTGCTGATCTTTGTAAGCCATTAGTCTTTGACGATCCATCTTTTGATGAAGTGGAAACCTCTCAAGCTATCAAGGCACTTCAACCTGAGCTGATGGTTATGTCAGGTTCTCGTAGCCTCGAGGTTAGTCCCACTTCTGATAAGAAATCTATTGAATCACACCAGGCTCCTCATCACTCTCTTGTTTACATTGAAAATGAATCTAGTTCATAATTTTCACATCCTCCACCAGAATCACACAATCCTATCACTCATGCATTGAAGGAGTCATACATATCGAGCACTACTGTGAAACAAAAAGTTTCTTCCTTTTTCATGTTTGCTCATTTTTCACGTTTGAAAGAGTGTATATCTTTGTCATCCATGCACAATGTGACACAACACCATGATACATCTGCAGGGTTCCTTTCATGTGTGCTTTTAATCTTTTATTTTTATATAGACAGATTGAAACTTCAAACATTTTGGTTTGCATTGATTTATCTTTCTTATTTATTGGTTGGATTGAATATCTTTCTTGTTAGTCATGCCATCACCCACATGGCTCAACCAATGCATTGGTGGATACATTGGAAATATCACTTCATGTGAGTAGGCCCATGTTCTTCTTAGCCTAGGAGTAGCAGTAATGTTTTCTTTTTATTACTTGTTTTTCTTTGTTTTACTTCTTTCCTTTGCTTGCTTTTTTTTGTTTTTGAACCCTTAGGATTATTTTCCCCATGAAACTGTGTTTGGATTCTTGAGACAAGCAGGGTGAAATGCAATAGGACTTGTACAACTATCTGTAGATTTTCGAGTAGATTCAAAACTCATGTAATGTTCTAAAACACAAGACACAAATCTACTTTACTCTTTAAATAGCGGAAACCAATATATCGATGAAAACAATAATTATCAAGAGGAAGATAACCAATGGCACATAACACAATATTGATCCGGGGAAAGCCACTACTCAAAACCCCTACTATCTATATTGCATTAACAAGAAATCTGAGTGAAAATACAAAGCTTGTTCTCACTAGAACAATTCCTACACAAGTATAATCAACTCTCTTCTCACAAGCTAGCTCAAGCTAAACCTTAGCCTATTCTATTGCTCTCCAAGCCCCTATTTCCTTGTACAATTCCGAGAGGAATTAGCCTCTATTTAATGAGGGAATCCTTCTTCCATAACTACACAATCCAAACTTCGGTCCTTCTATGATTGCATGCACCATCTATACAACTCGGAAAATTATACAACTAATAGTACATTGTCCCTGCACTCTAGTCTCAATTGGCTTTTCCTCTGAACTGACATGCATGAGTTTTTCATGAGTGAATCTTTAGGTAGCTGGAGTAGCATCGAGGATGCACCAATGCACCAACTCACTACTAGACCTCTACTAGTTCCACCAACAGTTAGAACTAGTTTATCTGTCTATAACTCAGTCAAACTGAGTTATCTAATTACAACTAAATAAACTCAATCTGGACCCCTAAAACTTAGGGGTCATAGTTAAATGACTCCAGATAAACTTCCAACTCGAAATTCCTAAGCTAACTAAGTCAACTTAACTTATTTAACTATTACAAGTTGCTATGAGAAAAGAATTACAATTTAATTCTCAATTTGGTTCAAGGAAACATTAAATTAGAATTTTTAGATATTATTTAACATTTTGTTGTTGCCATTTTCAACACTCCTTCTCAACAAGAAAGGAATTCAACTCTATCCTGATACTAAACGTTTGGAATGTTCTGCATGCAACACTTCTCTCTAGTGTTGTTTCTACAACAACTCTTGAAACTAAAAAAACATCCAACCTGAATCAATATGATGCATCTGTCACCAAAGTCTTTGACTGCTACTGCCTCTGTTGACTAAAAATTCTGTGCTTCTGCCGAATCTTCCTTTTTGCATTGTTGTTAACCCTTCTATGCACTCTTCAGTATCTGACTGCTCTAGCCTTTGTCACTCTGATCTCCGATTACATCAATCACCACTAATTCCTCCCGCTGCTATGACCTTTGGTCTCTTGTAGAAAGATACGATCGATGAGATAAAACCTCTCAATGAAACCTGCCTAATTTCAGCCCTCTTGGGACTATTACTTCAGATCGCCCCACCTCACACCTAGAGGTATGGCTGCATGTGCTCCTTTGCCCACTTGGCTCAAAATTCCCCCCTATTGGAGGTCTCTACATGAGTGGATTCCTCCACTCTGTCTCCTCTCCGATTCTCCAATTGTGGCTACTCCACAATTTTTTGAGATTGCTTCTTCTTTGATTGAGTGGATCTCTCCACTTGGTCTCCTCTCTATTTCTCCAACTGTGGCTGCTCCACAATTGTTTGAGACTGCTTTTGACGCTGCTTCTGGGGTTGCATGTTGAGAGGTAATTTATGCTCCCTCTCAACCGACAAGTCTCTAACCTTTTCCTTGCTCCTCAAGGCTTTGCATGCATATTTTACCTCAAGATCATATAGGTTCTTGACTCATTCACCGATCCATTTCACCTGTCTCGTGGCAATGTGTCTAAGGATATTTTTTCCACATCATAGCCACAATCTTCCAATAATATGACTAAAATAAGATTCTTCTTTAGTCCTGGAACATACATCACATCTGTGATTCTAAGAGGGGAGCTAGACTCCTTCTCAAAGGCAATTGTACTGATCTTGGTAACTCTATACCTCTCGTCATCTCCAAACTCTATGTTATGTTTGAGGTCTTTCACCTCAAAATCACTAAAGAGATCTGTGTTCCTCGTCATATGGAACAAGGCACTGCTGTCAAGATACCACACGCGTCCCATGACAGTGTTGGTAATGCATGCAATGAGAGTGAAAGCAAGTTCAAATTGTGAAGCTAGAACTTCACCTGCTTCTGCTACCGCTGGCTCCTTCTTGCTTTCTTTCTTTTGTGGGAAATTCATGGCATAGTGCCCATGCTCGTGACAGTGAAAACACTTGACTTTCGACAAGTCCATCTTCTTTCTGCCTGCCTCACCTTGGGACTTCTTTCCCTTTTCCTTATTTTTCTTAATTTCTAAGGCAATACCCTGTTCCACTTCTTTGGAAGAGGTCCCATCTCTGGTGTTTCATCGAAAATCCTCTTGTACCAAATCCAACCACAACTTTTCCCAATCTAGAAATTTCTTCCATTGATAGAGTCTTGATAACTATGCCAACTTTTGGGAAGTCCTAGAAGAGCTAGACTCACCATATCATCCTCGACAATAGTGATTCTAACACTTCCAATCTCATCCTCACAATGGGTGAACTTGGTCAAGTAATTTGGAATTGAGTTGCACACATCCATCTTGATTTTTTGAAGTTTTTCCTTTAGTGCCAACTTCCTATGGTCACTTATGTTATGAAATAGGTCCGTCAATGCTTTCCACATAGCATACAAAGTTTCCTTGCCATGGAGACTCGAGACAATGTAGTCTCGAACTCACTCAAGGATAATTCGCCTCGCCCTTGCCACACACTTCTTCCATTTAACCAGATCTTTGGCATTTGATGCTGGAGGCTTAGGAACGTCTTGATAAATGAATTCCTTGAGGCCATTATCTTCCAACACTACCCCCATCCCGTCCTTCTAGGCTATGTAATTCGAGTTGCCATCCAAGGCATATTAGAGTGTAAAACCATAGAAAGCTAGTTGTCGACCTTGAAGTGTGGACTGCAATTTCAAATTTCACTTGTAACCCCAAAATTGAAATCTCCTCTATTATATTGTCTTCAGCTTTGATACCATGTAGAGTTTCCTGTAGATTCACAGATCATGTAATGTCCTAAAACACAAGACAAGAATCTACCCTACTCTTTAAATAACGGAAACCAATAGATTTATGAAAACAATAATCAACATGAGGAAGATAATCAATGGAACATAACACAATATTTATATAGGGAAATCCATTTCTCAAAACCCCTACTATCTATATTTCATTAATCAGAAATATGAGTGAAAATACAAAGCTTGTTCTCACTAAAACAATTCCTGCACAAGTATAATCAACTCTCATCTCACAAGCTAGCTCAAGCCAAACCTTAGCCTATTCTACTGCTCTCCAAGCCCCTATTTCCTTATGCAATTCCTAGAGGAATTAGCCTCTATTTAATGAGGAAATCCTTCTTCCATAACTGCGCAATCCAAACTTAGGTACTTCTCTGATTGCATGCACCATCTGTACTACTCAAAAAATTATACAACTGATAGTACACTGTCCCTGCACTCTAGTCTCAACTGGGTTTTCCTTTGAATTGACATGCATGAGTTTTTCATGAGTGAATCTTTAGGTATCTGGAGTAGCACCGAGGATGCACCAATGCACCAACTCACTACTAGACCTCTAATAGTTCCACCAACAATTAGAACTAGTTTATCTGTCTATAACTCAGTCAAATTGAGTTATCTAATTACAACTCAAATAAACTCAATCTGGACCCCTAAAACTTAGGGATCACACTTACATGACTCCAGATAAACTTCCAACTTGGAATTCCTAAATTAACTAAGTCAAATTAACTTAGTTAAGTATTACAAGTTGCTATGAGAAAAGAATTACAATTTAATTCAAGGACAAATTAAATTAGAATTTTTAGATGTTATTTTTAACATTTCTTGTTGTTATTTTCAACACTATCAACATTTGGTTATTTGTCGATTCCCTCTTCTTATGAAGATCTTGCGTTTCTTTTAGTCGATGATACCCTGATGGAAAATATGTTCCTTTCAGAGTGAGTATTGGTGAAATCACAACGCTTTCACTTTTAACTGGTACCGCCTTCTCTAATTGGCTTTCTATATTCAGTTAACCCTTGTTAACTTAGTTAAGTAGAGTATGGTGAAGGGGAAAACCTTAAAAATTATGTCATAGGTATATATAAACATCTTTCTCTAAAGGAACAACCTCTTATGCTCTTAATAAGTCGGGATCCCTCTTCTGCCTCATGAAATAAATAAGTGCATATGCACATTTCTTTGAAAAAATTAAATGAAAAAAATAAAGGCGAAAGAAGAGAAAGGGTTCCTGCGTAGAGAGGTGAAGCAAGTAACTCCGATGGGGTACTATCCAGGCTCATTGGTAGTAGAGTAATTCTTGTGTTCTTGAAGTGACTCTGTTGGGGTACTGTCCAAGCCTATTGGTAGTGGAGCAACACTAGAGATGAAACCAGAACTATGACAATTTATATTACTTGTGCATCAATAGACCCCTCATCCCCAATCAAAACAACTCAGTTGACTTGTCTTGGTATGTGTGCTAGCGATAAAGAGAATGGTAGGGACTACATCTTTAACTCAAGCTAGTGAAGAAGCCATGGAAATTGAAGAATCGAACAATGCTTCCAAAAGCGTTAGACTCGCTTTACACGAGACAAGGTCCATATAGAGAGCAGTAGTTCTACCAGTGTGTCACCAATGTTGTAACGACTACAACCACACTCCAAAGTTTTTCCTATGCTTCATTTTGGAGCCTCGCTTCTCAAGAACAACAACTCATCTCGCACTGACCTAGGTACTTGTGCTTTAATTAAGCTTTATCTTCTACGTACGATTTGTGTTTTCTAACTTTTTTTTTCTATCTAACCCCGATCTCGTGACTTGGTTGCAACCCAATTTAAGGTTTTCCTTAGTGAAATACGTAATCCTTGAGGGAAACCAACCTTCAGTCCAGGAATTGTGCATTCCGTGCCAATAGTGAGCCTTCATCACCGAAACTACGTAGAGCCAACTGATAGCTTGCCTTCAGCTGGGAAATTGCGCAGAGCATGAGAGGAAACTTGGGCCAGTCAACCCATAAATTGCATAGAATCTTTCCCTCAGTAGTTTCCGAATGCATGAGTCAGTGGGTTGCATAGTCCTTCCCAGAACTGCGCAATCTCTCTAGGCAATGCATGGCAACTTTTCTTGGAAAAGCAAAAGAATCCCTAGGAAGTAGGGATCTTTATTAGTTTTCTGAAGGTGGCACAATGTTATCTTTAGAAGTTTCTTCCAGGTGTTGCTTTTGTACTTAATATTAGGCATGCGTGTCATGAATCCCAATTTTTCTCAATTCAATGTAACAGATGCCTCTAGAGCTCAATTGTATACTCAATCATTAAGCTCTAGCATGCTTGAGGAGATCAAGGAACCTTCGGAGCATCGTTGTCATTTTTCAAGGTGAGTTTTTCTTTTATGATCTTTTGCCACCTTTTCTATTTCTTTTTTCTTGTTTAACTTGTGAGAGTGTTGTTGCACTTGGTTTTTTGAGTGATTGCTGGCATTTTAACTTGTTTTAGCTTGTAGAAGTGTTGTTTCAAGTTTTTCATTACTTTTCCCAAGTGTCACATGCATTACCCTATTTTTGCACTAACGATCATCGTTGCGGTGACTCTCTCCACATGCTTCATTCTCCTTCTGTTCATTGATCCTTGCACTTTTTTAACTTGCATGCATCATCAATCAATCAGATCTGCACTCAGTTCCAATCATCAAGCTTCCACAATGAGTGCTGGGATTGTGAGGTGCTCAATTCGCACAGTCAACGAGTCACCCATTTCAGTTAAAACTGCACAATCCCTCTCATCATATGCCCATATTACTACTTGATCATGTTGTGAAGTTAGATTTGCAAGAGTTAATGTTTGCTTACCTTGAGTGTCCTTTCTGTCCCATAGGTACCATACTTGTGAACATTTCTCTTCGGTAGCCATTGTACCATGGAACCTTAAGAAATACCACTAGAAGCAATACTAGGGAAGCAGTTGAGAAAGTGCTAGTTAACTTGCCAATATATGTAGACACTCAACTGTCCATAGAAAAGGAGTCAATACCAACACGACAATAAGTCCAACAGCAGCAGTAGAAGGCAGAAATCCAGTATAAGATCAAGTAAAGAGGAAGTTTCTAAACAAATACAGGGAGAAAAAAGATGCAGAGTGAAAGCATATTCAATCTTCATGCAGGAATCTTGGGTAGTAGAAGAAAAATAGGGAGTAGAGGATGAAGAGAGAAGAGAAAAGGAAGAGAGAAAAGCAAAGGCTGCAGGAAGAAAAACTGAAGCTGCAGGAGGTGGAGAAGAAGATGAAAGAGGAAAGAGAGTTAAGGAGAAGAGAAAGAGAAGAAAATTAGAAATGGGAGGAAGAAGAAAGGCAAGGTGCAATGACATAGCAAACAATTCCCATATAGGTTGAGGAGTCATAACATCTAACAACTGAGGTAGATAGTGAATAGATGTAGGATCAGGAACTAGCTCAACAAATTGAGTAGTTGATTGAGCAGACAGACATGGATTTAGAGAAGATGCCACATAATGAAGACACTGACCTCATGTCGAGAGCACTCAAGGCCACCTCTAGTGTTAAAACCAGTCTCGAGCAAACAAGGAGATGTTTTCCTCTTTGATTATAATTCGGTCATGGATGTGTACAATTTGTCATTTGATGAGTTGCAAAAGAATATTGTATAGGTGCAAAGGAATCTCCTTCTAGATGATCACGCATCACCTACATTCATGAAGGAAAGGGTGATAGTGCCAGACACTAGAAAGCCTCTAGTCTCCCTTGCTAAAGCCACCTTTGCCTATGCTGGAGAAACAAGCTCCAATATCAAGTACTTATTGGATGAGAATGAACAACTGACAAAGAACTTACAAGAGACCATGCAAGATGTAGAACAATCTTGAGAGAAGAGCACAATTTCCAAAATGGCTGAGATCATGAAAGTGATACTCGTTGTAGTATCAACACTTGAGACCACCTTTCAGAAACTTTATGATGAATTTATCACCGTGCCTAAAGAAATTGTACGTGTGCATGGCTCGCAACAATAGAGTAAGGATTTTGTTATAACTCTTAGGAGCATACATGCTGACACCATCCGTGTGCAAGAGTGGACACTATGGTATAAAGGGGCCTCACTTCACTTGCCAAAGATGATGAAGCAATAGGAAAAGCTAGAGAAAGAAAAAGTCCAAATATTGATCTAGAACTATGAGGATCTCACCTTGTTTGTCGGAAACATACGGTCTTTATATGCACAGTTGTACAAGAGGTTGGATGTCATGGTGAGAACACATAAGATCCCGTCAATCAGTTAGGATAGAGATCAATGAGTACATGGAGCAGCTAAGGCGAGTGACCACTAGGGATGACTTGAGATTGAATGCACATAACATGTAGAAGTACATCAATGGTCATGTCATGGTCAACACCATGCTGCATAAGCCTAAAAATGAGTTGGAGATAGGTTCCAAGACCATATACCGGAAGCTATGGAGGCAAGAGTCCACTATCAGAAAGACACCATCAAGCAGTTTGGGACATCATCATGCAGTACCAAGCCTGGCATCAGTAGGTGACCAAGAAGCATCAAGTGGAGGTTGTCGAGTTGGTCTTTCCCCAAACCTTAGAGTGATAGTGTTTTGCCTTGATAGGTTGTCTCTAAGCTATTTTATCTCACATGGGTACAAGTGGAAATGCATATTATTTGTAAATATGTTGTAAGTGAAATTCCAAGTGTCATTAGTGGAATGCGAACAATCACTATGTAATGTAATGTGTTATTTGTAAAAAAGTTGAAGAGTCATGAGGGTAGTCAAAGAGTCAAAGGGGAATGTTAAGGGTCACCCCGACTTTTGTTATAAATATAACCTCATAACTCATAAATTGGGCTTTTTGCTGGGCTTAGGCTTAGAGAAGGCTTGGGAGTATTGTGATAAGCCTTGAATTCTCCACAATGTAGAGCGAGTATACTTATTTGGAGGAGTAGGTGTTCATGATTGTAATGTTCCACTATTGGGGCTAGTGGTTGTTAATGGTGTATGTATGGATGTAACTCTCACTTATAATAATATAACTTAGCCAACACATTTATTCATATGTTGTTACTGTAGTTGGACTATTCTGGTTGCTTTAGCAATGTATATTGTTTAACTTACACATTTTCTTATGAATTATTTTGTTTTCAATTGTATGAATCTTGTTGAAGGTGTGTTGTTGGATTAACCCATCACTTTGGTTGGTGTACTATTCTGCTTTCCATCTTGTGATGTCATTCTGCTCGTGTGTTCCCGTCAGGTTGCATACTATTATAGGCTTCTAAGGGACACAATTCCTTTTCCTGTACATGTGTTAGAACCCCCATGCATCTCACTTGACTCACTGCAAGGTCGCACACCTCCTTCCAACCAAAGTCATCATACTTATCTCTGTGCACTACCATGGTCAGGGCACTACATTACCACCCACTGCTGGGACTCCTACTCTAAACGGTCTGAGGTCTAATTAGAACTTCTTACCGAGGCTATCCCCTTGAATGTTGGTGCATCCAACACTGTCAACACTTCCTCATAGGGAAGTGGGTTTCTCTATTGAGTTGGTACCAAGAGCAACACCGACATCAAAGTCACCTTATTGAATGAGCACTCCAGAGTTGGTGGAATTGAAATTACAACTAAAGCAAATGATTGATACGTGATACATTAAGCCGAGTGTATCACCTTGTGGTGCATCGGTGTCCCCATAGGTGTTATAGACATATTTGGGCATTGCAACTCCAATCACATATGTCGATAAACCACGGACTTTTAAACCCCTAAAAGTGTTGTTTCATACCCTAAAGGATCATGGTCAACGGATTACATCATTCCTAGAAGTTCCACCTGAAAAACTACTTAGAACTGGTCAAAACTGAACCATACAGACTGCTCCTTGGTCAAGGTGTGATGCATCTCACCTATTACACATGGGGGTTGTGATGCATACTGAAAAGGCCTTCTATAGGGTGTGATGGGCAAGAGCAGACAAATGGAAAAGATAGTTTGTTAAGTGGAAACCCAGAGAATCTTCTAGAAACTTCTCATATGAAACTTGCCTCTCTGAATTCACCCAGGGATGAGTAAGAGATCATGAAATCTCCAAGTGGAACCAAGAACTATTAGTGAAATGACACTAATCAAAACCCCAGAAGCTGCATCACCCCCTTGCAAATATCTATATATAGATCCCTCATCACAAATATCTAGAGGTGGGAATTTTGTAATCTGTAAGGAAGTGTTGTTGGTTTCTCTTTGAGACATTGTATTGTTGGGTGATCTTGCTTTTCATGAGGTGAAGAGGGCTTTCATGCTGGGAGGATGATGCTAGATCAGATAGCTGGGTTGTAATCCTCTCTTCTACTTCTGCTATCAATAAAGTTATTTGAGTTTTCCTCCATATACTTGTGTACTTTTAAATCATGTATTTGTGAATGCAATTATATGGTTAATGTACTTCTGATTCTACATTGTTTATGGTATTACAGATCTCTATGCTTTGATGGCATTTTTTTGTTTTGCCTCTACAGGTGTCCTTTGAAGTGAGACAAGTGAGAAAGGAGTGGCAATATCTATCAAGGGGGAGAGGAAACAAGCAAGGAGCCAAGTGAAGGATTAAGGTTGGTGCTCTTTGCTTCTCTCTTATCTATCATCCATAAAGGAAAATCCAAGTTACTTTGACTTGTTTGTTTCTAAGATAGCTACCCGTCTTAGTGGGACTAGTACATCAAATAGACACTATTTTTCTCGGAAACACCATCTTAAATTATTTTACGTGGTAACCTTAGAGAACATAATCTTAGGGCTTTACCTGAGGTGATGGTAGAGTAGAAGTCTCTAATGTACTTGGAAGAAACGTTGGCTAGACTCACATGGAACTTTTTGGAGGGTATTATTCATTCGAGATGGCATAAATGAAGTTTACTTGCACTAGATCATGCACATTAAGAAGCTTGTCAGTGTAAATGGTTCCACCTGCTCTATTTATAGCCACTTTTCACTTTGATCTTTGCGACGTTAGATTTCATCACCAACTAGTGATTTCACTGTGAAAATATTGTTTGCATGGTTTGATTCCTTAGATATACTAGTGCATCTTATTTTCTTGTTTTTATTTTTTACAAACCTTAAGTTTGGGTTGTGATTTTTCAATTGTTAATATTGATAGTAAATTTATCTAAGTTGAATCTAATGGAAACAATGCTAGAAGTTACCGATAAATGCCTCCCTTTTAACGGGAACCCTAATCCTCTCCCTAATTTTGAAAATGTCGGTCCTCCTTATATGGCTACATTGTCACTTCTTGGATTCACGATAGGTCTATCGGTGTGGTTATTTTCAACTTCTTTGATCTGAAATACCCAAACTATTTTACCTCAATTGAGTGCATCAATATCTCAACATCACCAACCTCTTATTGACCCTTTACCTTCTTCACCTAACATTTCCTCCTCACTTTCTTCTTCTTTGCTTGGTAAAAGCCTTGATGCAAGTAACAAGCTGACTAAGAAGAAGAAGAAAGGGGAGAAGAAGAAGAAGAAGAAGAATCAAGATAAGAAATAATTCAATCAACCAACCATGGTTTTAGGTTATGGTAAAGTTAAGGAAACTTCCAGTATGTATCACAAGCCTAAATACCCTTGCAAGCTTTGTTAGGGTGACCACTTCCCTATTGATTGTTTTGGCATTCCTAACGTCTTGGAAGAATGGTCAAAAAATTCTTATCAACCTACTGTTAATCCATTAGCCAACAATTGTGAGGTTCCTGAGAAAAAGGGTAAATTTAGTTTTCCTTGCAGATTATGCAAAGGCATTCATCAGAGTCACCTTTTCCCTCATATGGATGAAGCCTCAAAATTGTTTGAAAAACTTATTGTTTCACAACAATAAATTCCAACTAGTTACCATAAAATTTCTCTCAACCTACCGTTAGTTAATGAAGTGATTGATCTAATTCCAAGTACAAAATCCCACTCTTCCATTGGAGAGTGAAACACATATCATTCAAGTTTATGAGCCATTGGTTGATCAAGTGGTCAACTCGATTCTATATTTAGTTGATCCCACTCTCTTTTTAGACAATGAACTTAATATCACTTAGGTTCTTATATTTACTTCAGATTCATTTACACATGGGGTAATTTCACCTGTTTCCATTGATCTCCATCCAAGTTGTGAGGCTACTTCCTTTTATTGGAGTAGACTGACAGGACCTCGTCTTCCTTCTTCCACCCCTTTCCAAATCATTGTGAAAGTGTATGGTAAGAATGCGCGACGCACAAATGTAGATTAAGGTGCTTCTGTTAGTATTTTATCCTCATCTACTTGGGAATCTTTTGGTTCCCCTTAGCTTGTGCCTGTTACACTAAATATTTTGGCTTTTAACCGTACCACTAGTGAACCTTTAGGGATCCTTCCTAAGTTACATATTACTTTGGAAGGTAAAATTGTCTGTATATATCTTATGGTAGTCCAAGGCCCTTGGATTTCGTTTTTCTCCTTGGGAGAGACTATGTCTATGCCATGGAAGTTTTCGTATTGACATGCTTTCACGTGATGTATTTTCCTCACATTGGAAACATTGTGACTATTGAACAACTTTCGTTTGTTGATCTTGATTCGACTACTAGCCATTCAACATCCCTAAATGTTCCTTATTTTCAAGTGGTATCTAGCCTACCACATGTTAATTATGTGGAAACCACTCCCATGTCTTTGGTTACCGATGCAAGTGAGCCTCTCACAGTTTGCTCGACTTCTTATGACATAGATACGGTAATTGACATAGGGAATCTTATGGGGGAATTTGAAATGGATTTCCTGACCCCTTTTAATTCTCTTCACATGGATTCCTTTTAGAGAACTATTCTTCCTTCTAATGAAGATCTCTTGGAAGCCATGATTGGGAAGTATCCCTTGACATGTGTTCCTTTCCAATGGAAGCCATGATCCAAATACCTATGAGGATGGTTCTTTATTGTGTCAACCTCATTAAAAAATGAAACAGGGTTCTAAGAGGATAATTCTTCTACCGTGTCAACCTCGTTAAAAAAAGAAATAGGTTCTTATGAGCATAATTATGTTTTTTCAAGATTGCATAAACATGAAACAAATTATTGTGAGTATATTTCTTTTACTGTGTCATTCTCGTTAAAAAATGAAACAAATACTTGTGAGGATGCTTCTGCTACTTTGTCAACCTCATTTAAAAAATGAAACAAGTGGCCATGAGGATGCTTCTATTACTGTGTCAGCCTCATTTTAAAAAATGAAATAAGTGGTTGTGAGGATAGTTCTTTTACAGTGTCAACCTCATTAAAAAATGAAATAAAGTTATTCATGAGCATAGTTCTATTTCAATCTCATTAAAAATGAAACAACTCCCTTTTTAAATCGAGTATTTTATATTATTTTATCAATAAACCTTTATTTCATCTACCTATATTGATTACTTAAGAAGATAAAAAAAAGCCTGGGGGCATTTGCCTCTTCATGGGTACATTGAAATTAGGTTTTGTGTGCAACAATTTTTTGAGCATCTTTTTACGATTTTCTATTAGTTTTCCTATTTATCTTGTGTTACATTTGTTTACTGATGCATTGAAATTAATAAACATTTGTAAGAAAGTAAAAACAATATTCATCCATATATTGTACAAGATAGACTGAAATAGAAGTACTATTTTTCATTAAGTAAAATGTCTGTAAAAGGTATGTTTTTACAAAATTTCATCCAAAAATATGAGGTCCCATGGCCTTTATTTTACGAACATGTTAGTACATCATCAAAAAGAAAAATCTAGCCCTAAGACTAGTGGCTATGCATGATGATCATGGTAGAAAACAACAACGTGAGCTACTCATCATAGCAAGTGACTAATAGGTTCGGGAACCCCCCAGAGTGCCTTTGATAATGGAGAGACAAGTTATCAATCCTGACATCCTGGATGTCCAGAGTCAACCTCTGAATGTTTTGCTCCAACTTAATCAATGCCTCTATTCAGTCTAGGTTTTGCACTGCGGGAGCTACTAGTTGCTCACCGCATATATCATATCTGTGTAACCCTTCCAGTCTCACCGGGGCCACATCTGCATGCTCATTGCGGAAAATTAGTTATAGATGCCAAAAAACAACAAAAAATTGAAAAACACAAAATAACAAAGTGTGAAGTTTTTACCTAGATCACCCCTCTGCATCCAAGCTAACAGTGGCATATCTGGATCACCTGTGTAATCCATGCCTGTGTATGGAAAATCTTCAATCATGATGATTTGATTTTCCAACCACTCAAAGAAATAAGGATTAATCTGGATCATAGATCCTTTGCCACCTCCCTGGCATGCCATCGGTGTGACCCATTTTAACACGTGAGGGTTCCTAGGTCCTCCTCTTTGTATAACTACCTGTGGAGCGAGAAGAGGGATCCGCTCTAGAGAAAATGAGATGACAAAGGCACCATACCCAAAGTTCTTGAGTTTGTTTGTTTTGACTCTAGTTAGTTTTCCTTTTAGATTGGTAACTACAACCTCACACCAGTTGAATATATTAGGTTGCAAAGACTCTATGGCGGTTTGCATATGAGCCTTTGTAAGCAAATGAAGAGCTGCACTTCCACATAGTTGTGCAACAATGAATCTGATAGCTTTCAAAGGAAGCCTTGCTAGGGTTTTAATGTCAATTCTCCCATATTTGGGAGAAACTCTTGGAGTAAAATGTTGTATTAGATAAGGGGAATTTGTTTCGCCACCTCCCCTATGTCCATACAAAGAAATTTCCACCCAGTGGCATGGGAGTGCATATAATAAGTACATGTCATCAACATCAATTATGAGCATATGGTCTCCAATTATGAAGCATTCTTCTTGTACATTCCACTTTCCCACCATCCACTCTAGCAAGTCTAGTTGGGTCTTCATGCCCAGAATAGTGAAAAGCTTGTACAAGCCACAATTTGTCAATGCCTGTATGGTCTTTGGATGGTTTAGAGTAGCTGTGTCTTGTTCTTCATGTTCATGCTCTCTCCACTCCATTTTTGTGGCTCGAAACCTTGCAAAAAAACAGGGAGAATCATTAGAAAAGATCATGGTGAGATTTTTCAAGTAATTTGGGTGTTTTATATGAACATTTTTATGCCCTCGGCATTGTGTGCAGCTGACTGAACAAAACAATGAGTATGTGCGCAGTTCTAGCCTTAGAAACTGTGCACATCCTGATTATCAGTGTGAAAAACTTAGTTGATGTGCCTAGGCCCAATAAGATTAAACTGCACACATCCTAGGAAATTTTCTATTTTAAAACCCTCCCCAAAAAATCTAAATACATAGTGAAATGTGAAATAAAAACCACGAAAACAAAGATCTCAGAGAGATGATTTACTTGTAGAAGATGGCTCGCAAATTCATCCAAATTTTTCCCAGAATCTACCTTTGAGTTCTTGGTGAAAAAATATCTTTATCACTCTCAAAGGGTAAAAAACAAAAGTGGTAATTTTTTTTTAATTTTTTGGATTTTTATAAGTTTTTTAAGCTTATTAAACTATCATTTTTTTTTCCTATTAGCTTTTAAAAACCAAATTTACAATGTTTTTGACTATATTTGTTAGTAGTAATATAATTTTTGAGTTTAAGTGTGCAAATCACAAGTTATTTATGAGAACAAATCATTTTGGTGTTGAATATATTTTTATCACTTTTTCAAACTCGTTAAAACTTATGAAAAAGTGAAACCAAGGAGTTCTCTTTACGCCATTTTTAGAATCGTTAAACATGAAAAGATCATCCAGTACTTTATTGTTTGAAATCGTAAAAGTAAATGAACAAACATATATTCAGTATAAGTTTACCCCTTTTACGGACTAAATTAGACTATTTACGAAAAAGGTATACATTGAATAATCATGGTCAATAGAGTTCTCTCCTACATTATTTTACCCTTTTTCGGGCTTGAGGGACTCAATTTATGAAAAAGGACACTATGGAGTTTACTAGGTTTTTCTCCTGACTCCCTAAAATTGAAAACATGGAGTTTCACTTTCTCCGACCTCGTTAAAATTTACATTGAAAGAACTAAATGAGTTTTATTTTTTGTGTATTTACAAATTCTTTAAACATGAAAATGACATCGAGTTATTCCTTCACTAGAATTGTAAAATATAAAGAGTTTAGGACTCATTAAACATGATGAGACTGAACCCATTCTTCTTAGGGTTCATTGAAAATACTTTGAGGGACTCATCCAAAGGATGAGCTTACAGGACAAGCATATGTAATCCTCCTCAAGCTTGTAAAAAATAAAGAGGTACTTTCCAGTAATGGTGGGGGAAAAGTGAGAAAGAACCCTTGTTTTTATTATTATAAAAGGTAGTATGTCGCTCTTGAACATGACACTCCATCACTTTTTCTATCCAGGTTGGGAAATCCATTTGCCTCTCAATTGACCATACCTCATTGAAAGTCTTCAGTTGGTTTGGGTATTATTTTTGAGACAGTTGCTGCCAAGTCATCATGTTGTGTCTCTGATATGTTCAAGAGAAGTCCAACCTCAATTAGATTACTTTTCCATTCATAGCCTTTAGCTACATCGATCATCCCTAAATTAGTCTTGGATTACTCCAAATTATTGTTCTTCAAAACTTGACATGGGTTTCGTGTCATAGGCTCTCCTGCGACAGGTCGCTTCCTATCGACTTCAATTCATTATCTAGGAAGTTGATCTAGAAACCTCCAGTACCTTGGAGCTTGCGTGCCTTAATGGCAGGTTTCTTTCCTTCGAAGACACGTTCTCATCATTGGCATTCGATCGAATGATTCTATGAGTGTTCAACATAAACACATCAATTCACACTTCATATATTTTACTGGAAGTACCTTGAGAACCATTGTAATTATTGGTGGTATCTCTCACACTTGTTAACGATTCACATAATTGGTTCGTAATCAAGTGGTTTCTACCATGTTAGACTATAAGAAATTTAATCACATGGTTAGATTAGTACTACAGATTGAGAGATGGAGATCAAGACCCCAGATCTAGTTTCATCAATTCAGGCTGCGTGGAGTTATTAAATACTCATGATTGTAAACATAGATCCATTGATGGTTGCATCCATAATATGTCTTCTATTGACATGGATCTTCATATGTATTTGCGTACTGGCTATTTGAGACATTTATGCTTTGAGTATGGGAATTCCTACCTCAACGATGATTATACATATTGTATTGTAACATTTTATTGATTGTTTAAGGTCTTCGACTGCAGTCTCTAACCCAAACCTTGGCATGATAAAGTGCTTCAGTCATCAAACATATCTTTTGACTTTGCGCTTTAGGGGGCAATCTGTTACACATCATTTTCTCACATTAGGAAAATGACCATCGGTTTGGATATTTTTCTATCCATAAATGTGTTCCAAAGCATCCCCTTGCAAGGCTAGATCCCAAACTATGCCAAAGAGAATGAAATTCCTAGATCCCATAGTTCAAAACCCTATTTTTGGCTTCCTACACAATTCCCTAGTCAATTTCTACGTATACGCAGAAGAGTCCATTAGAAACTATGCAGAAGTGCACTTTGTTGTACACTGTCGCTTGTGCACTTGACTTAATGCATGTAAAAATAAAAAGTAAAGTCTAGAAGAATTGTTAGTCGAATCTTTCCCAACAAACAAGCTTCGAATGGATGCCTATTCAACCATGATCCCTCCCATCATGGAGCTACCTCCATCTCTTTGTGGAACCCATATCCCACCATTTTTGGTTATCATCCCTTGGGAAATGGATCCCAAACTTCTCCCTCTTGGCCTATAAAGCTAACACAGGCTCGAGGATTGGGGAGGGCTATTGGAAGTAGGCTTATGCCGTAGAAATAAGGCTAGGAGGTTATTCATCCAAGGAGAGGGTTGGAGATTGTGAGAAGAGACTTGTAACATAAAGGCTTTGAGGTTGTAAGTTTGTTCTCCATTTTCTTAATATAAAGGAAACTGTTCTTTCTCAATTATATATTTGTTGATAAAATTTGTAGGATTCCTTGATCACCTACACAGATTATGATTTCATATTGATCAACTTATGATACATGATTGAGTTAATTAGTTAATTTATCTCTTATGTTATATACTAGATGCTTTGACCTTGTGTATGTTTCTATCTATACGGATCCCCTTCAGGACATCATGGAGAAGTTGTGGGAAGCGATGGGAAGATATCTAAAGCATCGAGGAAAAGTGAATGGTTGAAAGCTCTGAGAGGGTCTTCATCAAGAATTTTGATTACATGGTAAGTGACCTTTATCATAGTGTTTGTTTTAATCAATCGTAGTCTAGGGAAAGGTAGCAGTTCCTAGTTGTTTGTTATTAGATTTCTCTATGGTCTAAGGATATCACTCTTGTCCACAAGAGGGATAAGTCCACATAACACCCCTGACACTCTGTCTCATGGAGACCAGGATTGGAGGATGCAACTTTTGGTAGACTACTCCATGAACCGATAGGTGTTTGAGATTTTGGATGGGAATTTTGGGGATGATATATACAACACCATGAATGAGGCGATATAATATCATAAATATATTTATCTGGTTCCAGGGTTTCACTCTTTGGAGAAGATACTGAGGGAAACACATGATTCACCTCTTGCAGGGCATCCTAGTATCCTGAAGACCTTCAAGGTTGTTAGACATCGATTCACATGGAGAGGCCTCAAGGGGGATGTCTTGAGATACGTGCAAGAGTGCATCACTTTGCAAGGAATAAGGTAGAGCACACACACCTAACATGACTACTTTAGCCTCTACCTATTCCAGAGTATAAATGGGAGAGAATCTCCATAGATTTCATAATAGAAATCCCAACAGTAAAATGAGACTACATCTATGTGGTGGTGGATATGCTGACTAAGTTAACCCACTTCTTTGTTATTCCCCCATATACTCAGTCTCACTTTTAGTCGAGCTATTCTTTAGGGAGGTGTTCAGGTTACATGTTCTTTCAAAGACCCTTATCAGTGATAGGGATAGTAGGTCCATGGGAGGATTTTGGGAAGATATCTTCAGATTGGTGGGCATAAAGCTCACATCTAGTACTAGCTACCACCCTCAAATTGACAGACAGATGAAGGCAGTGAACAAGTGGTCGGAGGGATACTTGGGGAACTAGGCGATAGGGCAATAGTGAGCATGGGTGAAGTGGATACACCTTAGGGAGTATTGCTACAACACTTCCCACCATATGTTTGGTATGTCTCATTTTCAAGCTGTATACATTTATGCTACTTTATCTTTTGCTGATGTGGTGTTTAGAGACCGTAGGGCCCTAGGTGCTAGATATTGGATCTAGGAGAGCCAAGAGATATTCAAGGATCTCAAGAAAAAATTACAGGTTGTGCAAAACCAACCAAATATTTATGCAGACTGTTATTAAGTTGAGAGGTAGTTCAAGGATGGAGACTTGGTTTATCTACACCTACATCCATACAAGAAGTTGAATCTCAAGAAAAAGTGGTTGAGAAGCTCACGCGTTGCTTCTATGGACTATACAGGGTGGCTAGGTGTGTGGGAGAGGTGGTGTATGATTCAAAGCTCCCACTAGGGAGCAAGGTGCATAACATGTTCCATATGTCATGCTTGAAGAAGGAATTGAGACAATAGGTGACAAATACTACTGAGCTACCACCACTAGATGATGAGGGGCACTTCGTTCTAGTTCCTAAATCCATCCTGGAGGTGAGAGAGAGGAAGCTAAAGAAAAGGGTCATCAGGGAGTTCCTAGTTAGGTGGAGAGACTTACGAGAGGAGGATGCTACATAGTAGGGGAGTAGGTATTACAACACCCAACATTGCAGTTGCTTGAGGACAAGCAAATTTTGGTGGCAAGGACTGTGATATCCCCAATTCCATAAGCTTTTCTAAGTACATCCATTTTGCAATTTTGGCATTGGAGGAAATTTTTTGTGTTTTTGACTTAGGAGAGTGGTAAATGGGTCCCACACTCAATAGAGAGAGAGGCAATATGCACCACTTGAGGTAAGGAGTGTGAATTAGTGGAAAGTAGGGGCCACCAAGGGAGTACACATGGGAAGAAGTATAAAAAAAAAATGGGAGAAAATTCCACTTCATCTTTTGGACTATCATAATTCATAAATTTGACCTCTCTTGGAGTTTTTTAGCACAGGAGTTGGAGTGTTATTGAGCATACAAATTTCAAGTAAAATTCCACTCCATATTCAGAGAACTTCTAGTGTCTCCTTAGTTGGGAATTCAGGAAGTCCATTTCTAGGCTTCTACAAAGCTACAATGGTAACATGATTTCTAATTGTGCACACTTCCTAGGTGCATAAGCAGTTCATGTGGCATAATTTGGGCCAACTGTTGAAAAATGAAGCAAGAAATTCCCAATTTGATTTTGCCATGGTAAAATTGAGAAAATTAGAATTTGCACATCAGTAGGCAACTTAGATGTAGTCAGCTTGTCTGAGATGGATATTTTCTCTTAGTTAGCTCAGTAAGTTTAAATTAGAGGGCTTGGAGTTTAGTTAATCATGTGTGATTTGTAATTTGTAGCAATCAAGGTCAGTTATTTCAAGATTTTTTCAGCTAAACTATTTCTAATCGTTGGAGGAACTAGTGGAAGGTAAATTGTGTAGTGAGACTTCAATCTAACCTAGTTGTAGAATAGTCTTGATTGTACAAGTGTTGCATGCAGTAAGATGATCAACATTGGGAATTGTGCAATCATTTTGGAGGAAATTCCTAAATAATAGGGGCTTAATTTCCTTAGGAATTGCGTAAGGAAATAGGGGCTCAAGCAAAGGAAAAAACTAACTATGGGTCAAAGCTTCTTAGTGAGAAGAGAGATAGGTGATTCACTTGTAGGTTGAGGTCAGATTGAAATAGCTATTGTAATACATATCTATTCATCAAATTAATGCAAGCAAGAAAAGGGTTTTTTAGCAGATTTCTTTCCCCTAAAAAAATATTGTGTGCATGTGTGTTATTTATTATTTCATGTTTGTGATTGATGTTCTAAATTGTGAATTGAATTTTGTAGAGTAGTAGAGTAGGTTTGTGTCTTGTGATTTTGATTAAAATTTCATGAGCAGTTGAAAATATACACCTTAATTTCTATATGGTGTCAAAGTAGGATTCATAATAGAACAAGAATTTTGAAGTTGTTTCTTATGAGTATCAAATTGGTAGTTCAATGTAGCAGGATCTCTTCACAGTTGGGAAATTGACCTTCAACGGGCTGAGACTAGAGTATGCTTTGGAAGGAAACTCTACTTTCATTCCATGTAAGGATCACATGGAAGTTTTCTTGGATGACAACGGATTGCTTGAATACATCAAGACAGATGTTTCAAAACCACAGGCATTTGGTGTGAAAAACCTATCCCAATGGAAGAAAGCTGTAGTGAAGGTGAGGAGAATAATCTTGGAGGGAGTATGAGATCACATTGTCTCAAATTTCCATGAGAAAGAAATTCCATTTTCAATGTGGAAAGCACTTACATAATTGTTCAAGAATATTAGTGAACACAAGAAGCTGGCACTCAAGGATAAACTTCAAAATATCAAGCTGCAAAAGAATGACATTATCTCACAGTATCTAAGTGGGTTCACACAAGTTTGTGATGAACTTGGTGGGGTTGGTGTTAATGTTACAGAATATGACTTGGTAAGCCTAGCTCTTCTAGGACTTCCCAAAATCTAACATAGCTACCAAGACTCGGTGAAAGGGAGGGATAAATTATCGAATTTTGAATGCTTGTGGTCTGATTTGGTATAAGAGGAGATAAGGTAGAATATCAAAGATGGGACTTCATCCAAGGGTGAGGATGAAGAAAATATTTCATTTTTGCGAAAGGGAAAGAAGGGAATAAATATCAAAACCAAACCAAAATCTAGCCAAGGGGGCAAGAAAAAAGATTTGTCAAAAATTAAATGCTTCAATTGTCCACATAAAAATTCAAGCAAGAAACCCCGAGAACGAGCAACAGATGAAGCTTTAGCTTCATAGTTAGAGCTTTAATTCACCCTTATTGCATGCATGACCAACACAATGACATAGAGGATGTGGTACTTGGGCTCAAGTGCATCGTTCCACATGATAGGGTGTAGTGATTTTTTTAGTGACTTGGAGGAGAAAGATCTCCAGATGCACATCGATTTGGGGGACAATGGGAGGTACAACGTGGTTTGGATTGGTACAATCACCTTTCATAGGTAGCCAAGATCCCCTTTCAGACTCAAGGATGTCATGTTTGTTCCAGGCCTAAAGAAAAATCTCATATGTATTGAAGTTTTGGAATACTGTGGTTATGATGTGATATTCAACAAAGGGAAAGCATTCCTGAGACACATAACCATGGGACATGTGAAGCATATCGGGGTCATCTAAAGAGCCTATATGAACTATATGTGGAAGATTTCGCTGAATTAAGCAGTAAGGAGAAGAAAGTGAAGAGCCATGATGTTAGTGAAATTTGGCACAAAAGACAGTCATTTGCATCATGGTGCCTTAAATATTATGCAACAAATAACCATTGGCTTCCCTAAAGAAGCACCTAAACAACATGATATATGCAAAGGATGTACCTTAGGGAAGTATGAAAAATCCACGTTCTATGATCAGGAAGACAAAGCACATGCAGTCTTGGAAAGGATCCACTCTGATGTTTGTAGACCTTTCTCGACGGCCTCCACTGCTAGACACATATTTTATCATTTTTATTGATGACTTCTCAAGGAATTTTTAGATCTTCTTCATGTGAAAGACATATGAGACATTCTCCAAGTTCGTAGAATTCAAGGCACTAGTTGAGAAAGAAATTGACAAAAAAGGGAAGGCTCCTAATAATGGAGGTGAGATTTTTGGTGTGACAGAAGGCATTCGAAGAGAGATGAAATCACCCCATAACCCATAGCTGAATGGGGTAGCTAAGAGGAATAACCAGAGTAATGTGGGAGAAACGAGAACTATGTTGCATGACCAAGGCATACCTCTACATTTGTGGGTTGAGGCATATAACACAACAGTCTATTTACAGAACTAGAGTCCTCATCAGATTCTTGGTATGATTACACCGGAGGAGGCTTTCACGAGGTGAAAGTTTGATGTGCCACACTTCATATTTTTGGAGGATTTATTCACTACCATGTCTCCAAATAATCAGGGAAGATGCTTGAGCCAAAAACATAGTTAGGGGTATATGTGGGTTACACAGAAACTCACAACTATTGTGTGTACTTTCCATCCCTCAGAATGAAAGTTGTGTGAAGGGATGTAAATTTTGATGATGAGAAAGTGATGCGGTTCTCTCTTAAGAGGGAGCTTTAGCTCCCACCAAAAGTGGAGATTTTAGATCCAAAGGGGGAGCCTCAAGAAGTTGTGGAGCAAACAAAGGTATAGGAGCAGAGATTGGAGACATCCACTCAAGAAGAAACACCCAGAGAAGGCCGGAAAATAATTAGGGAAGATGAAATACTTGTGTAGGATGCGAGGGAGAATGTGGGAGTTGCTTCAAATTTGTGCAGTAAGAGGATGTCACCTGATTGGTATACTCACTACATGAATCTAATGACTGAGCTATCCTCTTTCGAGGAAGCAATAAAGAAACCTATATGGGTTGATGCAATGGTGGAGGAATACAAATCCATTGTAAATAAAAGTGTTTGGGAAGTGGTCCCAAGACTAGAAGATAAATCATTTATGGGTTCGAGATGGATATTCAAGGTAAAGGATGCAATAGACAGAAGCATAGAGAAGTATAAGGCCATATTTGTGGCCAAAGGATTCTATCTAGTTGAGGGAATTGATTATGAGGAGACCTTTGCTTCTATAGCAAGGTATGCATCCATTAGAGAAATTATTGCTCTGGCTACGCAAATGGGGTGGAAGATCCACCAAATGGATGTAAAAACAAAATTTCTCAATGGGGTTATTGAATAGGATGTGTACATCGAGAAACTAGAAGACTTTGAGACAGTTGATTGAGAGTCTCATGTGTGAAGACTCAAGAGAGCATTGTATGGTCTCAAACAAGCACCCTGTTCTTGGTACACCAGGATTGATAATTATCTCACTCGTTTGGGCTTCACCAAAAGTGAAGTGGATGCAAACCTCTATTGCATATTGGTAGAAGGTAAATTTCTTATTATTGCCTTATACGTTGATGATTTAATTTTAATTGGTGATGAGCAACTAATTAGATCTTCCAAGGAGGAATTTGCAAGGGAATTTGAAATGAAGGACATGTGTCTCATGCACTACTTCCTTAGGTTGGAAGTATGGCAAGGCGATGGGGAATTTTTTGTATCTTAAGGAAAGTATGCCAACAAGATACCATAGAGATTCCACATGGAGAGTTGTAAACCCATGGAGACACCCCTAACCACCAACTGGAGGAGGGAGATTGCCACTTCAAGTGGAGAGGTGGATGCTACCATTTGCCGCCAATGTATGTTGTGAACACATGACCAAATATGTCCTATGCAGCCAACCAGTTGACCCAAGCTATGGTTAGGCCAACCAAATTATATTGTAAGGTAGCTAAGAATGTTTTATGGTATCTCAGAGGCATTACCCAATATGGATTATGGTACAAACAGACAAAGGGAGTGAAGTTGTGTGGCTTCACAAATAAAAATTAGGTAGGGAGTCCATCCTACTGAAAGAGTACATTAGGTGAAATTTTTAAAGTTGGGTCCACAATTGTTTCCTGGTACAACATGAAGAAAATATATGTGGTGCTCATCTTGGCAGAAGCATAATACATGGTTGCACGTTAAACAACATATGAGGCGATTTGGATGAAAAAGATACTTGTGGATGAAAAAGATATATTGTGATAATTAGAGTTGCATCAAGCTCTATGAGAAACATGTATTTCACGATCGATCCAAGCATATAGATATCTGATATCACCATTTATGGGATTGTGTGTAGAGGTAGATAATGTTGCTATAATACACTTTGATAGAGGAACAAGATGTTGACATTTTGACAAAGGATTTGTCAAGAGGGAAGTTTGAGTTCCATAGGTGCATGGTAGAGGTGGTTGATAATCCCTTTCTTGGTAAGAGGGAGTGTTGAAAAATACAACAAGAAAGTCTCAATTTGATTTTTCGTTGGTCAAATTGAGAAAACTTGAATTTCCACATCTATAGACAACTTGGATGCAGTTAACTTGTGTGGCATGTCTCTTGTCACTTAGTTAGTTCAGTAACTTTGAGTTAGAGGGCTTGGAGTTTAGTTAAGCATGAGTGATTTCTGATTTGTATCAATCAAGGTCAATTATTTCAAGTTATTTTTAGTTAAACTAGTTCAAATTGTTGGAGGAACTAGTGGAAGGTTAGTTGTGTAGTGAGACTTCAGTCTAACTTAGTGATCATCTAGTTAACTAATCAATCATCCAAAAATAGCTAGTTTGTGCAAAAAATTAGAGTTCCCTAGATGTGGTGGAGATTCCAAGGTAGTTTAAAATCACTTGTAAACTATTCTTGAGTGTACATGTATTGCATGCAGTGAGATGATCAACCTTGGGAATTGAGAAATAATTTTGGAGGAAATTCCTAAATAATAGGGGCCTAATTTCTGTAGGAATTGCGCAAGGAAATAGGGGCTCAAGCAAAGGCATAAATTGACTAAGTGTAGGTCATAGCTTCCTAGTGAGTAGAGAGATAGGTGATTCATTTGTGGGTTGAACTTAGTTTGAGCTAGAAATTGTAATACATCTCATTCATCAGATTAATACAAGCAAGCAAAGAGGTTTTTTACAAATTGCTTTCCCCTAGAAAAATATTGTGTACATGTGTGTTATTTCTAATTGCATGTTTGTGATTGATGTTCTAAATTGTGAATTGAATTCTGTAGAGTAGTAGAGTAGGTTTGTGTCTTGTGATTTTGATTAAAATTTCATGTGCAATTGCAAATATACACCTTAATTTCTACACCAACTACAGTGGGCTGGAATGACCAGCTACTTGTAGTGAAGATTTCTCTTTTGGTGCTAGAGCTTTAATGACATTTTGCAGGGTTAGTGTTGGGCCATTATTTCAGGCTAAATTTATCCCTTTCTGGCAGTGTGTGGGGGTTTTTAGGCAGAGTTTTCACAAGTTTATGAGAAGATCAGTTTTGGAGGGCCAAGGGTTGAAGCGAATTGGATTTCCAAAGGTATTTCCTTTGTGCAGCATTGGAGATCTCTTCAGTGGAGGATTTGAGGCATTCTAGGAGCAATATTTCCTAGCAATGCGTACAACTAGCTAGAGAACCACTCACACCACTTTGAGAGCTTTCTCATCACCCAAAATTAGCCCAAACCATTTCCAGGTTTTTGTGGGTTTTGGGAGAGGAGTACATAACCAAAATTTCAGAGCATTCCGAGCAATATTTAGAGCATAACCTCTAGTTCCAGCTCGTAACCGATAGCAACTTTTATGGGAAGTGTGCATTCCTTATTTTGGGCCATTTCCACATCTTGGTACAAGACTTATCACCTGGGTTTTGTATAGCTTGCATAACAAGTTGAGGTTCTATCATTCATACCCATTTATGTACCCAATTTTCCATCAATAATAAAATGGTTCAATTTTTCTACTATATTTTGTTGGTGTTCTGATTTATGTGAATGATTTTAAATTTATCTTGTTGTTACTAGTTCATTATTCGATTATTTATTGTTAATTTCCACTTAAGAATATTACAGATCTATTACTAAAACTTAATTATTTATACAATCTTTGACATAACAATAACATATTTGATAAATTTTGAATGTTGGCACATTTAATTAATGTCTCTTTAGTCACTAAAAGATACCTTCATATGAACATAATTTAGTCTATGTACAATGGCAACAACAAATCAACCTCATCTACCATAGTAAAAACATCATTGTTTTATCTGTATAAATTATACTAATATATTAATCAAAACTTGTATAAGTGTCAATAGCATCACATCACATAAGAGAAAATTGATTTTAATAATCAATATTAGATAATGGATTGTAGATTTCTGTGGTTAGGTCTTTTACAATCTAAACTCGGATATTCCATAGTTTTCATCTTTGCTTTTGTCGACGTTTCGAGTCTAGACCAAGACTCATCATCACGACTTGTTTTTACAAAGGAGAGAGATAGTAGAGATAAATAAGGTTAGGTTGAGATGAGAACTGACCAGCTTAATGATTAAGAATTAACCAGATATTTAATATTTTTATATATTTATAATTATCTCGAAATATTAAAGCTCTCTTTTTTATGTTTGTTAAAGCTCTTCTTTAATTTTATTATACATGTATATAACTATTAAAGTTTTTTATTAATTACATTTAAGTGCATTAT
>APFE030003782.1:577-22277 GCA_000404065.3 Pinus taeda
ATATGGTCGGATTTATTTCTTCTTCATCTAGGCTTTGTTCCTGGAGTATATCTTCTTCTTTTGACCTTTCTTGCTCCTTTTCCTTCTTGATATGTTCTTCTATCTTGAGAGTTTGAGGAGTGGTAATTCTTGCCAATGCTTTACAAGATATGGTATGATTCATTTCTTCTTTCTCTGGGGTGGGGTCCTGGCATATATCCTCTTCGTTTGATGATTCTGGCTCCTTTTCCTCCTTCTCTTTATATTCTATGTATAATAATTTCTTCTCAGCACACTTATGACCTTTAGTGCATTTTCTATCACAATTGTAACAAAGCCCTTTTTCTCTTTTTTCTTCCAATTGTTGTGGTGTAACCCTTGTAGTTTGTGCAAGGCTAGGAGAAACAACACTTCCATATTTATATTTGTGAGGGGTAGAATTCCTTGTTGCCATAACTTTGGTTTCCACTTTGTAACAAATCCCTTTTTCTCTTTCTCTTCCAATTGTTGTGGTGTTGCTCTAAAGAAGGTGTTTCTCTTTGTATTCTCATAATGTGCTATAATTTCCTCCGTGAAAATTGACCACATAACAAGTTGTTTACGAGAACAAATCCCTTTATACCATAAAAATTGATCTTGTTCTAAATATGAAGATGCAATACATACCTTTTGTAATAGTGGTACACCATGTAGATCAAAATATTTCTCCATCTGTAGTATCCAATTTACAAGATCTTTGCCATCAAACTTCCTCATCTCGCTTTTTCTTGATTTTAGGAGCTTGATCTTGAAAGAAATATAACTCTGTACTTTCAGATATTTAAGTTCTGAAATTGCAACTTGCAGTAGCCATCTGTGTTCTCTTTCCAATGCCACCAATCTGATCAAAATTGGATTCTCCAAGAAAGAGTTATGCACAATCTCCCAAGATGACATGATTATATACCTTTTAAGAAGATAAAACTTGTATGAAGTACCACGTGTCATTGTTTTTCCCTCTAGATCTAAAAAATATATACATGAAACTAAAATCCGTCTACTTTCTGTAACTCCTTATGAAATTTCAATCTGATGCCCAAAACAAAATTTATGACTATTTTCCCCAGGTCACCTGTTTGGAATGAAATTTGGGAGTCTACAAAAAAGCCAACTTCTTCAGATCCTATCTCCACAAATATATCGCAAAACGCTCTGAAATTCGGACTCGAGGTTCATAACTATTTCGTCCCAAATATTTTTTTTTTTAGCATCTGAAACATCGCAGAAAAAAAGTTATAGTGAAAATGCCACGATGACCTATTTGGAGCAGTGAAACCCTAGAATTCAAAGCTCTAATACCAAATGTTATGAAACTAACTCACAAAAAGATAGAAAATATAGTTGAATGCCTTATAATTCATCCTCTTCGAGGGGGAAACCTCCTTTACATTACACAAATGAACAATTCTTGGATGATACAAATGACAAGACCTCCTTTCTATATAAAGGAGTCTAAGGGGTCATAATATAATTAGAGCCGACATAACAATAATAATGTAAGGGCAAAAATAATAACAATAGTGGGCTTCTATGGGGCACAATAGTAACAATATGGGGACTACATGGGTACAAAAATATAATAAGGGGGTTGTACTAATAACAGTAAGGGTTTACACTAGTAGTATAGGGACGTAACAAAACATTTTCCTTTTGATTGTGCAAAGCATGATAAATTTCCACATAAGAATGGGGAAAGAGTTGCATGTTCCTTTTGTGGTTTGGATAACCATAATGTTTCTAGATGTTGGAAGAGAATGGCCACATACAAGAAGCAAAATAAGGAAAAGAAGCAAGAAGCAAAAGGTCCATTGGACAAGGTAAATCATGTTGCCAAGAGGATGCAGATGCAGTGCACTTACTACCATAAGCAAGGACATCTTGCTGCAAAATTTTGGACTTTGAATCCAGCAATGCTTCCACAAAAGCTGAAGAAAGTGGAAAGAGAAGATGGCAGAAATGGAAGTGAAGATTCCATGAATGATGTGTCTCAGAATGATTCACAAGATGATGTTATTGTGCAGACAAAGGTAGCACCTTTGAAAGGGATTGGTAAGGAACGGTTAGAGTTCTTATTTGATTGATATTGCATGTCTATTGATGCATCTACATTATATTTCATTACAGCTTCGAAAGTACAGTGTGCTTAAGCGAAAGTTGAAAGGTGAAATGCATGCATGAGATTGAGATGCATGAACACAGGAATGCTGATGATTTCCTTTTTTTTAACATGTATGTGTAATTAACTTGCAAGTTTGATTACTTTGACATGCATGTGATGCCATGTTGACTTGGAAGAAGTTAACTTGGTCTCCAAATGGAGATAATGATGAAGTGTTTCATCTTTTGAAAAAGAGTCCTAATGGTCTTTTTCTACATGCTTGACTTGAAGGGTCATTTGTTTAAAGGCATGTTTTGTGGGCTTGTTATCTAGTCCATCATTTGTATGTAGATGTAAGACATGGAGGTGTTCACAAGATGCGAAATATGTTTCTTTTGTTGAAGCAGGAGTTTAGTCCATCCAATTGTTGTATGTATGCCTATTGTTGTTAACAGTTGTTGTCGGCAGCTTATCAAACAGGTACAAAAGAAAGTTTTGTGGAGCAGATGTACTTCACATTCGTTTGAGCCACCTTGGATCAATGATCAAGGCAAAGAGGCTCAAAGCTACCTTCTATAACCATTTCAGCAGGAGTGTTGTAAGAAGGCAAGGAAGAAGACAGTTCTTCCTAGGAAGACAAACCCATCCAAGAAGGGAAGTGGTCAAAAACTTTGGTTCAGAGGCACTATGCAAAGACAAGTGTAGGGAGGCTGAAAGAAGAGGGTGATTCACTCTCATTTAATATTCAGATCAATATATCAGTCTTTCGGAGACCAAAATTTCTCTTAGTGGGAAGGTGTGATCCAAAAATGGATCCTAGATAAACCTCTAAGTCTAAAAGACTTCATATAAGAGGTAAAAGGTACCAAATGGCACAAATCCTTTGTAAATCAAACGAACATGAAATTCCAAGCTACTGTTAGAAATAGTCTCATTACAAAGATCACTTCATTTTGAATCCAACACAACTTGAATGGGTGAAAACGGACTTCAGATGCAGAATCTATCATAAAATTAAGCTACCCTTTTTCAAAGGAAAAAGAGGCAAAATCCCTTCATAATGGGTCCTAAAACCTTCTAAGTCTTCATCAATCTCCTAAAATGTCAAAACCACCAAAAAAGGGGAGGTCTTAGAAATATCGGATTACACTATCAAGACTTAAAAACATGAAAAAACCATGAAAACAAGGCTATCGGAGGCTTGAAAAATGGTTGCACAGGGGCCGTCGGATCTGGCTTATCAACAATCCAGATCCGATCGGCAATCTCAATCAGAGGTGGCAGTCAGCAGATATCAGTGGCATAATATGTGATGGGACCAGGCCGATGCGATACCGTGATCACCAATATCAGTGGATCGCAATCGGTGCTGGCATAGACCATCAAATATGGAAAGGCCTCAGCCTTACGTGATATGCGATTGCGACAAGTCGCATCGCAATATCGCGTCGACATAACACATTGGAGCAGGGCAACATATGTTATATATATGGAATAGTGACTGTCCGGACCCAACGGTAATATAAACCAGATTTAATACATTTTGAAATCCGTTAACGATGATTTTCTTTGTAATTTCATTTTTCATTGATTAAACGAAATACAAAGGAGTTAAGCCCGATGTGATATTACGAACCCGAAAGGATTCCAAAATACAAATGCATATAATTTCAAATCTGATAAGCAGGATTTTGCCATGTTTTTAACGTATTTTTTAATACGAAGGGAAACCTTGGAACGGGCTAGTTGCGACTTATGATCGCGACTAAGGGTGGACCTGATAATGTTATGAAGCGGGGTTATGAAACTTTGAAGTCTCTGAAATGTCTTTTATGTGGATTTTCCCATGTTTTACAGTGTTCTCTATGTAAACATAGAACCACTATTTCAAAAGAATTTAAAGCACCGATAGTCCCTTCCATTACCAAATAGGTGGCATTCATCCCTGAGTGCATTTAGCAATGATTTCTAATGCTCAAAGACGGCATTTGAACGGACTTTTGTAGGGAGACAGAGAGCCCGAAAGGGAAAACCAACAGATAGCGCCAATTTGGCTTTTAAGCCATGAATGTCAAAAACAGAGGGCTGCTAAGTTGTTGACGGTGGTCGAGTTGTTGTTTGTTGTTGAATGCTGAAAGTAGTAGTAGCAAAGCACTGAGAGAGCAGAGTCAAAGAGAGCTGAAGAGCTACTGCACAGAGCAGCTAAGGGAGCCTTTGGGCTCACTTGAAGTTCAAGTGAAAAGCCACTGAGCTTAAGGTTGCAAAAGGCAAAAAGAAGCTAGAGTGAAGAGCCAGAGAGCTAGAGCCAGAGCCAAAGAGCCAAAGTCAGAGCCAAGAGCCAGAACCAAAGCCAAAGAGCTAGAGTCAGAGCCAAGAGCCAAAACCAAGAGCCAAAGAGCCAAAGCTTCAAGATCCAGGGGATTAAATGGTGTCTAAGCCCACTGTTTTTGTGCAAAATAGTAGGATTTGGGCCAAGAGCTTGTAAAAAAAGATGTACACCATAATCCTAGAGAGCCTAGTTGAGTTGACTAAAGCTCACGGAGATGTAGCCCAAGAGTTGTGGGTGAACTCCTAATTAATTTGTTGTCTTATGTGTTTGTTTTTGCTGCTGCATTATTCACTTTTATATGCATATATATACATATTAGTAAGCACATTTACATATCAGCACAAATAGCAGATTTTTAAAGCATATAATCAGTTTAAGATAAACATAAGCATACACTATATTTTCAAGCATTTCTTATTTCCACATTGGTTAATCAAATAGACTTCGGAATATTCAAGCTATGGAAGTGGGAGAGGTTCTTGTAGATTAGACAAGAAGCCTTTAGTGCCCCATTTTCAGATCACCCTTATACCCATAGAAATTATGAGTGGCCCTGCTATCTTCCAACCAACTATCCCACGAATCTGGAGGAGAAGAACTAGTGAGAGTAGAAATAAGAATATATTTAGATTGATTTTCAACATTACTTTCATACCTGGAGAATATTTAATTCTTTTTGGGAAGATGATATTCGTCATGATCACTTGGAGCATCTCTTATTCTTCTTTAATCTCTTCCATTATTATCATTCCTTCGACCATCTCTTCTTATTCGATAATCAAACCTATTGTTGTTGCTTCTAGTATTGTAGTGTGGTCCATTGTTCTTCTCAGGGAAATCACAAGCATAGTGGCCTCTCTTATGACAATTGAAGCATTCAATGTGCAATGATTCTTCCTTCTATTTGAATTTCGAGGAGGAGTCTTTCTTGAATTTGATGGACCTGATTTTCCTTTCTTCTTCTTCTTGTCATGAGTAATGAATGTAGTAGTCTCTACCTCTTGATGTTTTTTAATCCTTCCTCTTGGTAGCATCCTTTATTCCTCTTGAGTGAGATTTACAACAATATCGTTAAATGATAGAAAAACATGGTTATTTCTTATAGTAGTAACGAAGGTTTCCCAAATAGGAGGGAGACCTCTAAGAGTCACAATAACCAATTCCCTATCACACACATATTCCCCAACTTTTTGCAATTGATCTCTAAGATGAGATATCCTCATAATGTAGGATTGCACAGAATCTCCTTTATTCATCTTCATGTATTTGAGTTGATCTTCCAAGGATATGATTTCATTCAAATTGTTGACTTCATACATGCCAGTTTTTTTTTTTCTTTTAACTCACCTTTCTTTTGCTTGTTCTTGGCAGCAACTAAAGCATTCTCCAGAGGCTTAGGTACTTTTCCTTGGATGTAATCCAAAACATCGTTATTGTCAGCTATGATATCCAACCTAAATTTCCATGCAGCAAAGTTAGATGAGTCACCCAACTTCTCATGTTCCTTAAAGAAAGAGGAAGACATCTTGACTTGACTAGATAGGCTCCTTCAACTTTCCAAAGATGATTGCTTCAATGCGTGTCTCCTTTTTGGCTTGTCCTTCACCTTAGCTCTGATACCATGTTAATTTTTAGGTTGTTCTATGTTAATTACTTTAGCCCAATTAAATACTTCAATTAGCAATATTTCAATACCAATTAATATTTTCAAGTCATGAAAATTAATTGAAGATAAAAAATAAATAAATGAAATGACAAATGAGATAATCAACACATCAACAAGAGACACCAGATTTGGTCAAAGACCAGGGGAAAACCCCACAAGGGGGAAAACCCTTTGAAATTATTCTTCTATTAGATTGTCATAAAATGTTCAACAGAGAATACAATGAGCCCAATACAATATCATCCAGCAAAATTATCCCAACAATGTTCAAAAATATTTTTCTAGCACCAATATAGATCAAAGACAGCTTTCCTTGTCTGTGGTCAACTGCGGTCAGCTACGATTAACTGTCAAATTTAAGCCCTAATTTCCAGTCATAGGGAGGAGGAGGTATGTGAGAAACTGAGAGCTTCCAGTCACTCCCTTGAGCCTTAAATCCAACAAATGTAGCTGAATATTTCCTTTGTTATGCTAGAAACAGTAACCCAAAACCCTAGAAACACGTGCAAGATTCGGACCCTGTAATCTCAGACCTTTGCATACCTCTTTCATCGACCCAGGCTCAGACCTATGTGAACCAATCAATGAAGAATAGAAGAAGAATATGCTTGGTTATGTCCAAATGAGCTTGAGGTCACTTGTATTTATAAGCTTCCAAGAGTGACCAATTTCTTGTTAGGGTCAACCTGTCCAAATGTGCATATGTGGGCTTTTCTCTATAAGTACACTTTCCCTTATCCAAATTGAGAGCTTCAATAGTCAAAATTGGTCCTCTCAAAAAGAGGAATCTAGCATCATGGTTGGAACTTTTCACTAAGCTACTAAATTAACACCATAGGTCTCCTAGAACACAACCTAAGGGAGAGAATATCAGTCTCATCATAAGGAAAGATACATAGCATCCAACACATCCCACAAGCCACCACCCCATGGCATCTAGGTCAATTTCCTACTGAAATTTAGGATCAATCAATGAGGCCAAATAAATCATATGCATAGGGTATATCTCCCTGACCATAAACAATATCTCTCAACCCACAGCCTAAGGTAGGAATCCCTATCTCAATCATATACACTAGGCACATCTCCCTAACCATAAATAAGGTCTCTCGATCCACAACCTAAGGGAGGAAACTCAAGATCAATCTCCCTAACAAAAACATAGGTCTCTCAATCAAAAACTAAGGGAGATATCACAAAATCAATGTCTCTGACTAAACTAGTCTCTCAGTAAAAACCTAATACATCACTTCAGGCCTCAGAACCAAACTTCCCAACTAGACTCATTGGCCTCCCATTCAACCAACCTAAGGAAGTGGAAATCTTCCCAACCAATCCATAGGTCTCTCAACACACATCCTAAGAAATATTCATTATGTTATACCTCCTCCAACAATATTCTCAGTCATTCCAGGCTTCTCACATAAACATCAATAACCTGCTCAACATCAAAAAAGTAGCCATGGTGGATTTTAGCACTTTATCAAACATTTCAGCAAAAAATAGTATCCAGTTATTCATTCATTTCCATATAGGGATTCTCACAAAAGTAAATATCAACAACCTTCTCATTAGAAGAAAAGTGTACCATAGTTGAATCCAACAAACAATAAGTGGATTCTCACAAAAGTAAATATCAACAACCTACTCACTAGCACAAGATCAAATAGACTAGCAACCAGCGTCACAAATAAAATACATTTCCAAATTCAATTGTGCTACATGAAATAGGACCATCCATGTCATACAACACCCATAATACATCCAGTTGAGATAGAGATAAATTCCATGCATCGGGTGGTACAACGAGCCAATCAAAGGGATTCATTAAATCAACAATAGAGTCTCGCGACTTTTTCAACTTTTCCTCAAGCAAGTTTCCATGGAATCATAATCCATTATGTGGCAACCTCAATAAGTATTTCACCAATATCGTTTCATACTTTCAATATTACAATTCTTCAATCATCTCCCTCTCACATTGGACGAAGAGGACCTTAGTCCTTGTCAAAAACATATCATCAACACAACATAAAATTCATGGGATCTTCTTCAACAAATTTGTATCGGCATTAATCTTCAAGACTTAAATCCATCGTATCATGCATAAAAACATGGTTCAATTAGATTGATCTTGTTTTCTCCCTCTGAGTCCAAATCCCATCCAATCACGAGTCTTCTTTGTTGAAGTTATAACTAGAGTCGGTCTTCATAATGTAAATTTATCATTGATATATGTATTATATTTATAGTTATATTTATTATATTTTTTCCAAAGCATGTTCTTCATGCTTATAGAGTAAAAAAGAGTCAAAAAGAATTTATTTTGATTCAAACAAAATATATTTGAGTCATGTCTCATTTGGACATTTGTGAGAAAATGAAATTTGAATTTTATGTTGAGTCATAAGTCCACAAGTTGACCAAGTCTACCCTCCTTAGATAAGTCAGCTTGGGCCTCCAAGTGACACCTATTCGACCTCTTGGATAGCTATATATAAGAAGGTAGTTCAACCTACTTGGGATATCATTCACACACTCAACAAGAAGCATTTTCTGAACCTAGCGAAGGAGAAAAGAAATTGAGTTAAGGGGAGAGAGAGAAATAAGACAAGCAAAGAAGAATCTCTCTTGTTGACTGAATATTTGACTATGAAAACTCACACATGTGGGAAAACATTTTATGAAAAGAAGCCAATTTTCTGAGGTTAGCATAGGCTGGATTTTGGACCTACTTTGCTAGGTCTAAATTTTATGATTTTTTACTAGATTTTGGGAATTTTGACTATCGTTTACTTTGACTTTGGAGGTGACTTGGAGGAAGGTTTGGACTTGGTCTCTTGGTGACAGGCTGGTATTGGTCTTTGTCTTGGATATCTCATTTTGATCTAATTCTATAAGAGAAGGATTGGTTGGTTTTCCCCTTTGTGCAGTTTTTCCGTGGCTAACGGCCTATTATCGGTGTCTCTTGTCTCTTTGTGATATTTATATTTTCTTGAAGGATTTAACATTTGTATAATTACTTGAAGAAGAAGACATGACAAATAATAAGAAGATAGATAACATTCACAAGTAATCTTCAAGAAGATAAATCTAGTGTTAAGCTCTATTACACCTGGTTTCTCGACATGGTATCAGAGCAAAGGTTAAGGAAGCAATATCACTATCTGTTGGCATATTTGAAGACACCTATCTCACTATCAAATCTAAATAAGGAAGCTCAAAGATCACTCTCTTGAAGATCTCTGTAAGACATCATAGCAACTCTCGTTCATTCTTAAAGATATTATTGTAGTCGCTTTCTCTCTCACTCTCAAGTAAATACTCTAATATTCTCTATGGCCAATTCTCCCAATAAAATGGCATGTATTTGCAAGGAAGGGAATAAGCTTGATGTAGTATCCAATTTCAAGGCTTAGAAAAATAGGATCGATGTATTACTTAAAGAAAATGAAGCCATGCATTTCTTTCAAGGAAATTTTCCAATACCAGACAAGAACAATGCTTCAGAAGTGCCCAAGTACAATAAGGGAGAAAGTAGAGCTCAAAATATTCTCTTTGAGTCCATCAAAGACCTTCTCATTTCTTTTGTTTTAGATTTTTCTACATTCAAGGAATTCTATGATACATTGGTAAAGGTATATTCCATCAACACAATCGGCCAAAAGATATATCTAAGGGATCAAGTTTATGAAATAATAATTTTAAAATAAGAGGACGTGGCTTCATACTTTATGATAATATCACAAATCAAAGATCAACTTTAAGGACTTGGAGAAACCATATCTGACCCTAAGCTAATCTCTTTTGTAATAAAAGATCTACCTCTATATTGGGATGGCTTTGTAGGAGGAATATATGTGAGAAAGGAAACTCCGATCTTTGAAGAAATGTGGGACTTTATGTGTTATAGAAGAAACAAGATTGAAGGCTAAAACAATGGCAACAAAACTTTCCAACAATCTAAAAAAAAAATATGGAAAGTTTGGATCTCAATACAAAAACAATGGCAACAAGTATCATAAAACTAAGGATATGTCTAAAGTTCAATGATTAGGTTTCCATGAATATGGATGTTGAAATTTGGGAAGCTTTGGGATGAATTTACCCAAGATAAATCCAATTACCCCAAGGAAAATTCCAGCTACCCCAAGGAGAATTTAAATTTGATAAAAGGAAATTATTATTTCTCACTCCTCTTGTTGAGCCTCATAATTGTTTCTTTTTTACACCCCTTTTCACCTATATTATTCTTCTTTGACCATCATAATTACTCAATGGGCATCAAATCACAAAATTTATGGCATGGTAGGTATATAATTGTCTTGTATTTCATAAGTTGATAATGTTCTTTATTATTAGTCTAATATTTTCTTTAGCTACCAAATTGGGATGATTTTGCAGTTAATGTCTAATTCCACAGCCAAGTCCATGGTTTGGTAGGTTCCAAGGTGCCAGTTGGAGATCAGAATATATGGAAAGGTGGCGATCAATGCACTCAATGATTCCCTCCTACCTTCATGAACCAGATTGATAAAAGAAGCTTCCAATTACATGATCAAGGATAAAGTCAACTTTGTCAGCTATAATAGGCAAGTGAGGAATGAGATATACACGTCAGAATTTGATTTGTTAATAGAAAATCATGAGAAAATTTTGTTATGTTATCTTTTCATAGTTAATTTTAGCATTCTTTAAGAAAGGTTAGACATAAAGCTTTGAACATTTAATGATACGAGCTTTATAAAAAGACCTCATAGAAAACATAAACACAGTGATTTATATATGCATAGTGAAGACTTAAAACCCTGTTTTTAATTCATTTTATGAAGAACCTTTTCATTTCCATGTGTAGTTTATTGTTTTATCAATAGCTTGATTATCTGCGTCTCATGGAAGGCCCACTCATGCAGTAAGTATTTTTTTTCATTTTCAATCGATAGAGTTTTTGTATAATTTCATAAGATTTTTGTTCTGTTCAATTGAGTAGATGCATTTTTAATTTATTTTAGATTCAAATTATGATGGTTTTACTAATATTTTCTTTTTCTTATAGATACACATGAATTAAGTTTAATAGTAGTGACAACAATAGTGTAAGTTTGTACTAAGTAAAATTGTAAGAGGATTTGTTTGCAGGTTATATTTCAAGTATGAGTGATTTATAAGTAATGAGCAAGTGTGAACATATTTAAGCAGAGATTCAATTTATGCAAGAGTGTTATATTGATAAATGAGTTGATTCTTACAGAGCATATCTTATATATAGCTGAGTATGTGTGTGTTTTATGAATTGAATTTCATTTTATAAGTATGAGATTGATTTACAAGTTTGAGATTTTTTTTGGTTGTGTGGATTTCATAATTAGTTATAATTTTTATAAGAGTGCAATTAATTTTCATTTATAATAAGTGTTGGATTGATTTACTTATATGTAAAGTTGTGATATTTTCCTTTGAAGCAGAGTATGAGATTTTCCATAAGTAGTCTTCAGTAAAAGAGTGTGATCATTTTATTTTCTAGGAATAGTTGCTTCACTCATGTGCATTTCAATAACTTAATTTAGAATGTATATTTTGATAACTCATTTTAATTTAGAATTGGTGTGAATAATCAAGGACTTGTAAAATATTCAGTTCTCTTACACTTCATCATCTTACTAGCCCTGGACGATAATTTATGCAAGTAATTTAAGGTTAATTAAATTACCAAACATTTTGGCATCATTGTTGGGGAATTGTAAATAGGAACCTTTTCTTTTTATTTAAAAAAATAATAATATTTTCATTGGGAAAGATTAGAGGTAGATTTGTAGGTAGAGGTAAAAGTTTAATTCCAACATCATCACTCACCCCACCACAACCTCATAGTGCCACACCTCCCACTCAAACTCATATTACATCATTTGCAGGAAAACATAAACTTCGTAAGTTACTTAGATCTGAAATCCAACCAATAGATTCACCAATCTCATCAACTGAAGCAGCAATAGAAGAAGAAGATCCTACATCCCCAACAAAAGGATTATTTTTCCTATTTTCAACTGGAGAAAGGCTTTTGGAACAAGAGATAAAGATCCCTAGTGAATAAGAAGATGAAGAAACTTATTTTAACTTACCATTGATAGAAGAACCAGAACTACAAGAGCTAGAAGAAGAACTCAAAAACCCAATTTTGGAACCCTATATTAGTTCTAAAGAATCTAAAATGGTTGGAGAAGGGGAAGGAGAGGTACATAATGTTAATGGTGAACAACCTAGGATTGGAGGAGGAAGAGGGGGAAATAGAGGTGGTGGAAGAGGGAGAGGAGGAGGTAGAGGAGATCAATAACCCTTTGGATTTCCTATCATCGGTGAAGATACAACAGCTACAATGAAAAACATCTTACCCTCCATCCTTCCAAATTTTCATGGATTAAGAAGTGAGGATCCTGAAACATTTCTCTTTGAATTCGAAGTATTGTGTAGCTCTTATGATTACTTGCTTGACCCTCAAAAGTTGAAATTGTTTCCAACAACACTTAAAGATGCAACATTAAAATGGTTCATGGGCTTAGGAGCACATTCTATAAGAACATGGGAAGAAATGAAAACTACATCCTTAGAGAAAAATAAGGATTATTGTATGCCCCATAATATTAAGGATGGAATCTTTAAAATGATGCAGAAAGAAGATGAAAATCTTGAAGATTTCATTGAAATATTTTCTTATAATGTTCAAAAGGCTAAAATGCATGAACTAGATGAAGAAACTTTGAAAGCTCTCTTATTAAAATCCATCAGAGATGAGTGGATTGATCTTTTCAATTTTATGGGTAAGGGAGATATTTCTTAGTTATCATTTGGAGAAATTTGTGAGTTATGCATACACATTTCAAGAGGTAAGGCAAGAATTGGGAAAAATACAAGAGATCCTCTCATGTATAGGATTAATAAACCTGCAATTGGGACTATAAGTAGGGTTGAATTAGGTAATTTTCTTGACAGCTTTAAAATAGACATTTTGGGATTTCTTAGTGAATGAATAGACACCCTTAAAGTGAAAAACAAGAAAAATGTTGAAAATACTGCATTGTCAATCTTTTGTCCCCAATGTAGAAAGAAACATGCTCTGAGAGAATGCATTATTGACTTAAAAAGTGTAGAAACCTATGTATATGTGCAGAAAATCATGATACAAAAGAATGTCCTTCAATACCAGGTCTTAAAGCTATTTATCAAAAATAAATAATACCAAATCAAATAGATCTCCTCTGTTTTATTTCTAAGAGACCATTGCAAAATTCACAACCAAATATGACTAAGGGATTTAACACTCAAGCATTTGCACAACCATCACAAATCAATTGGACTGCACTCATGCCTTGGCAATATTGGCCTCAACCTTGGGCACAAGGATGGAAAAATACTTATGCAAAATATCCTCAATATCAACAACCTTATCCTTTTTTTCCACCACATTATTTTCCTCAACATGTTCAACCAACTCAACCTCAGAACCCAAATCCACAATTGTCATTACCATTCCCGCAAAGACCAAATCAATTGCTTTCTCAACCACTTCCAAATCCAAATAATAATAAAAATTCACAACTTGCTTACAATATGGAAGGAAAAAATTTCTAAACCTAAATGATAACTCCACTAGATCTAAACAATGTCCAACTTATATCTAGTAGAGTATTAAAAAAGATGTCCTTGTTAGTTGTTATCAGGAATCTAAAAAGGAGAATATCTCTGAAAAAGAGAAGTCTCTTAGTCAAGAAGAAAAATCTCAAAAACAAACTACCCCTATACATTATGGTGATATTCCAATAAACTCAACGCCTATCATAGAAAAACCTTCAGTGTCTGTCCAAACACCACCTTTGCCTAGGAGATTAAAAATTGATAAAGGGGTAGAAAAACAGATTTTATTACCTGATTATGATATGTTAGATGAACTGAAGAATGTTTGCATAAAAATTCATTTGCTACAAGCCATTAAGGAAATACCAATTTTTGCAAAGATAATTAGGGAGTTAAGTATTAAAAAACCAAGAAGGAAAAGAAAAGAAGTCAAAAGAATTCAGTTAGTTGGAAAAATTGCAGAAATCATGATAGGAAAAACAACAATTTAGAAATACCTTGATCCAAGAAGTCCCATTGTGAAAACACATATCAATGGTATTTAATTCCAAATACATTGATTGATTTAGGAGCAACTATAAACATCATGAGTAAACAAACTATGAATCAATTGAAACTTCCTAATCTTCAATATACACCTGCATTGTTGCAATTAGCAGACATATATGTTATTAAACCTCATGGTGTATTGGAAGACATATTTGTATCCTTAGATTCTTGGGATTACCCTGTTGATTTTATGATTCTAACACCCAAGAGTAATTTAAGAGGACATCCATTGATTCTAGGAAGACCATGGTTAGCTACAATTGATGCTTTTATAAGTTGTAGATCTGGTGATATGTTTATTTTTTATGGAAGTTGAACAAAGAAATTCACATTATATCCTCCCGCAAAAACAACTGTAGAAGTAGAAAGTGAAGAATGGATAGATGATGATATTCATATACTACCAATCTTTATGACTTTACAAATAAATGAAGAAGATCAGATTTTGAATTTAATGGAAAATAATGAGTCTTCCTCATATTGTGAATCTAATCAAAGTTTTCAAGAGCAATGCAATATTGAATATTTATCATCTCATCAATTATCTTTACATTCTATGGAATCAAGAATAATTTCAAAAGAAAGACTTAATAAAGATGTTACAAGAACATTCCTCTACTTATCCATGGGAATACACTGACATGAAAGAAATTGATCCTAATACTTATATACATCATATTTACATTGAAGAAAATGCTAAACCAATCTGACAACCTCGGAGAAGAATGAATGCAATTTTGAGAGAAATTGTTAAAGAGGAATTACAAAAATTGTTAAATGTGAATTTCATTTGTTCAATATCAAATAGCCAATTGGTTTCACCATTGGTAATTGTTACTAAAAAGAATGGAAAATGGATAGTATGCATTGACTATAGGGAATTGAATAGAGCTACCTTAAAAGATCATTTTCCACTTCCTTTCATAGGTCAAGTTTTAGACACATTTGCAGGAAAGAAATATTTCTCATTTCTAGATGGTTTTAGTGGATATAACTAGATCCAAGTAGCTCCAAAAGATCAATATAAAACCACTCTTACCTATCCATGGGGAACCTATTCCTACCAAGTACTTTCTTTTGGATTATGTAATGCACCTGCAACATTCCAAAGGGCAGTTTTAGGAATTTTTTCTGATCTAATTCATGATTGTGTGGAAGTTTACATGGATGATTTTACGATTTATGGAAATTATTTTGAAGAAGTTCTTAAAAATTTGGAAAATTTTCTCATTAGATGTAAGGAAGAAAATCTCTCATTAAGACATGAAAAATGTTTTATGATGTTTACTGAGGGGATTGGTTTAGGACACCATATTTCAGGAAATGGAATTAAAGTGGACACATCTAAAGCAGAAGTTATTTATAAATTATCAATTCCAACTTGTCAATGAGATGTTAGAAGTTTTCTTGGTTTTACTGGTTACTAAAGAAGACTCATAGAAAACTTTACAAAAATAGCTTCTCCACTTTTCAAATTTCTCCCAAAATATTTTGAATTCAATTGGAATTATAATTGCCAAAAAGCTTTTGAAACATCGAAAGAAAATATTTCTAAAGCACCCATTCTAAGTGGCCAAAATTGAAATTACCTTTTCACATTTCAACTGATGCTTCAGATACAGCATTAGGAGTTGTACTAGGATAAAAATATTTAACTTCTTATGTCATTTACTATATCAATAAAAATTTGACTCCTGTGGAGTTAAATTATATTGTAACAGAAAAGGAGTTTTTACCTATTGTCCATGCCATCAACAAATTCATACATTACATCATTGGTTATGAAACCTTTGTACATACAAATCATTCTATAATTAGGTACTTAATGAATAAACCAATTACTAATGGCAGAATTACAAGATGGTTATTGTTGTTACAAGAATTCAATATTACTATTTTGGATCAACCTGGGAAACAAAACACAGTTGCTGACTTTCTATCTAGGATTCAAAATGATAATAATGATGTATCTGTAGAAGACAATTTTCTTGATGAATATTTATTTGCAATATCTACTAAATCTCCTTGGTTTATAGATATTACTAACTATTTGGATACAGGGAAGTTACCATTATATTTGTCTCCCCGAGAGAAAAGAAAGGAAATTCAAATTAGTGCATCTTACTTATGGATAAATGGAGAATTAAAAAACAAGGCCAGATCTGATTATCAAAGATGTGTTAGAGAAGATGAAGTACTAGAGATATTAAAGGCTTGTCACGATGAACCATGTGGAGGACACTTCGTTGATAAAATAATTTCTTACAAAATCATTCTCTTAGGATATTATCGGCCTTCCCTTTTTAAGGATGCCAAAGAATCTATAAACAGATGTGATAGTTTTCAAAGAATGGGGAAACTTATTCCTTTGTATGAAATGCCTATACAACCTCAGGTACTCATTGAACCTTTTGAGAAATGGGCTCTATATTTTGTCGATCTAATTAATCCACCATCCAGACAAGAAAGGTACATTCTTGTTTGCACTAATTATTTTACAAAATGGGTAGAAGCTAAAGCCCTTTCTTTCACTATTGGAAATGTTGTAGTTTCATTCCTTTTTTAGGATATTTTTACTCATTTTGGTTTCCCAAGGGAGATTTTGACAGATCAAGGAACTCAATTTACATCCAATTTGGTACAAAAGATAATAGAGGAATATAAAATCAAACATCGTAAGTCCACTCCCTCTCATCCACAGGCAAATGGACAGGTGGAATCCACCAATAAAGTAATTGAAGCAATTCTTACCAAGACTCTGCATCTAGATAGAAGAGGCTGGGCAGAAAATCTTCTAAAAGGTTTATGGGCATACCCTACGACATGGAGAAACACTACAAGGCATACTCCCTATGAACTTTTTTATGGGAAGCAATTCTTATTTCCTATTGAGCTCTACGTAAAAACCTTCAAGACAACAGTTAAATTAGACCTTGATCTATATGAAGCACAAAAACAAAGAACAGAGTAACTGAATGAACTAGATGAGATAAGATAGGATGTTATTCAATGAACCAACATAGTTCAACAACAAATATCCAGGTGGCATGACAAGTACATAACGGAAAGAAAATTTCAGCCAGGAGATTGGGCATCACTTTTTGATTCAAAGTTTAAATATTTTCAAGGATACCCGTGATTCCCCCATTACTATTATTGTTGTAGCCCCTTATTGTTATTTTTTTCCCTCAGTTGTCCCCCACATTGTTATTATTGTGCCCCATTGAAACCCACTATTGTTATTGTTGTGCCCTTATATTATTATTGTTATGTCGACTTTGATTATATTGTGACTCCTTAGACTCCCATATATAGAAAGGAGGTTTTATCATTTGAATCATCGAAGAATTATCCATTTGTGTAATTTAAAGGAGGTTTCCCCCTCGAAGAGGCTTATTTTGAAGTCATTGATCTATCTTTTCTTCTATTTTGTGAGTTGGTTGCATAACATTTAGTATCAAAGGTTTGGATTCTAGGGTTACGCTGCTCCAAACAGGTCATCGTGGAATTTTCTCTATAACTATTTGTATACGATGTTTCAAAAGCTAAAACAAAAACCCATTTGAGCTGAAATATTGATAACCCTCAGGTCCAAATTTTAGAGCTTTTATTTCTATATTTTCGGAGATATGATCCAAGGAAGTTATGGTTTGTTCAGGATACCAAAATACCTCCCAAACCAATGACCTTGGGAAAAGTGTCATAACTTTCTCTCTGAGTATCAAATTGAAATTTAGTAAGAAGTTACAAAAAGAGGACAAAATATAGTTTTCTATGCGTCGGTCTCAGGTCCGAAGGTTGAAACTGTGACACGTGGAACTTTGTACAAGTTTACTCTACTGAACAAGTGTATAATCAAATCATCTTAGAAGATTGGACATAAATCTTTTTTGGAGAATACAATTTTGATCAGACTGGTGGCATTGGAAAGAGGACATAGAGGGCTACCAGACTTCATAATTTTTTACCTTGGAGTTCCGAAATTTCAAGGATACATCAGATTCAATATTAAGCTCCTACAAAAAAATGTGTGTAATATTTTTTTTTAAATTGCATAAGCCTTGTTTGAAAACTTAGTTTGAAGTGATTAAAATGGAATGGTGAATAAAATTATCATTAGTTGATTCCATGAAGAAATAAAATGGCAACACCTAGTAAGAAACCTGAAAGATCTACTATGACACATGAAGAAGAGGAAGAAATGCAACATGATATATCAAAATTACAAGACCAAGTGCAACAAATTTCTCTCCCACAAAGAGTAATAGAAGCTAAGATGAATGGTTTGAAAGACAACATTGAAGATTGGAAGAAATACATAGATGGTTGGAAGGAAGGTTTGACAAAGCTGCTACAAGAAAGGCTTCCTAATGGTGAAAAGGTAGTAGATAAAACTCATCATGAGAACAAAAGAAATTTTCATCATGATTTGAAGGACACAATTGAATATTTGAAGAAAGACGTGGAAGGTTTGAAGAAAGATTTGACAAAGTTGCTACAAGAAAGGCTTCCTAATGGAGAAAAGGTAGTAGAGGAAACTCATGATGAGAACAAAAGAAATGTTAATCATGATTTCATAGACTCTAATGTTGGAATGGAGACCCACCACGTTCCAAACATCGATATGAGGAATTTTGATGGCAAGGATCCTGTAACATGGATACTATAGATGGAACAATATTTCGATCTCCATAATGTACAAAACACACAAAAGGTACACATTGTAACTTTATATTTGGAACCCAATTATTTTGTATGGTATCAATGGCTTTTCTCTCATAAACAAATTTTCACTTGGTCAATTTTTACGGACGAAATGATAGCACATTATGAGGATACAAAGAGAAACACATTCTTTTTCCAATTGATAAATCTCAAACAAAAGGGTTCAATGGTGGAGCACATTGAGGACTTCCAAAAATCAAATATAAGGTTAAATGATATTTCAGAGGAGCATAGAATTGAAATATTCATAGGGACTTTAAAGGATAACATCCAACATGAGGTTCTCCTTTGGGAACCTAATTTATTAGAGAAGGCATTCAGGTTGGCAAGAAAAATTGGAAGAAAAATTATGACAACAAAGAAGCCTACCACTCACAAATATAAAGATGGAAGAGTTGTTGCCCCTAACCTTCCACAACCTACAAGGTTGACACCACAACAATTGGAAGAAAAAAGAGAAAATGGGATTTGTTACAGTTGTGATAGAAAATACATTAAAGGTCATAAGTTTGCTGAGAAGAAATTATTTTACATAGATTGTGAAGAAGAGGAAGAAAAGGAACAAGAAACGTTAAAAGAAGAGGATATACATCAGGAATCAACCCTAGAGAAAGAAGAAATGAATCCAACCATATCTTGTAATGCATTGGTAGGAATTACTACTCCTCAAACTCTTAAGATAGAAAGTCATATCAAGAAGAAAAAGGTAATAGTGTTGATTAATTCAGGTAGTACCCATAATTTTATTCATTGTAAGATAGTCAAGGAATTTAATTGCTTCCTATATCCATCAACAAAGTGTCAAGTGATGGTTGTAAATGGAGGAACCATAAATTGCTCTAGAAAGTGCCATAATATTAAGCTGAACATGGGATAATATGTATTGAATAGTCCTATTCTTTCTATTCCAATGGGCGGCGTTGATGTTGTACTAGGAGTCCAATGGCTGTAATCTTTGTGTACGATAGTGTTTAATTTTCAAGAACTTTTCATGAAATTTTGTGGGAAGGAAAGGAAGTTAAATTAAGGGGTATCACAGAGAAACCAGGAAACATAATCAGCTCTAACGGCATGAAAAAGCTTCTAAATAAAGAAAAACGGGGCATAATTGTACAATTATGTTCACTAGAAGTTCCCACACTGAAATCATCTATTTCTCTAGATCTCCAAAAAGTCTTGGACGATCATTCCAAGGTGTTTGATACTCCCAAAGGCCTTCCACCTTTTCATGATCATGATCATGTTATTCATTTGATTCCAGGAAGTGTTCCTCTAAACATCAGGCCTTACAAATATCCCTATGCCAAAAAGAGTGAAATTGAACATATGGTTGTAGAAATGTTAGAGGCTAGTATAATTCAACCTAGTCAGAGTTCTTTCTCTGCTCCAGTAGTATTGGTGCACAAGAAGGATGGATCATGGCGCATGTGTCCGGATTATAGGGAGCTCAACAAGCTCACTATTAAAGATAAGTTTCCCATTCCTGTCATTGATGAATTACTGGATGAATGCATGGATCAATTTACTTCACCAAGTTGGATCTTTGTTCAGGATATCATCAAATCAGAATGAAGACTGAAGATATTCCAAAAACAACATTTAGAACTCATGAGGGTCATTATGAATTTTTGGTCATGCTTTTGGCCTTACCAATGCACCTTCTACATTTCAAGGTTTGATGAATTCCATTTTCAAACCCTTCCTTAGAAAATTTGTGTTAGTATTTTTTGATGATATACTAATCTATAGCAAATCTTGGAAGGATCATGTTGAACATGTTGACAAGGTGCTACAACTATTGGAGGAGAAACAATTATATGCAAAAAGATCCACATGTTTCTTTGGAGTCAAGAGGTGGAATATCTGGGTCATATTGTATCTCATGAAGGAGTTAGGGTAGACCCTAGCAAAATTAAAGCCATTAAGGAATGGAAAATCCCCACATCCATAAGGCATCTGCGAGGATTTCTCAGGTTGAGAGGGTATCGTAAGTTTGTTAAGAATTATGGGAGAATAGCAGCACCTCTAACAACATTATTGAAGAAAGATGCCTTTTCATGGACTCCAGAAGCAACAAAGGCCTTCGAACATCTTAAAGAGGCAATGTGCCAAGCACCAGTCTTAGCTACACCGGACTTCACAAAAACCTTTATTGTGGAATGTGATGCTTCAGGAAATGGAATCGGTGCTGTTCTAATGCAAGATGAAAGACCCATTGCTTTTGAAAGTCGTCCAATCAAGGGGAAGTTTTTACACAAAGCTATTTATGAGAAGGAAATGTTGGAAATACTACATGCACTTAAGAAATGGTGATCTTACCTAATGGGAAGACACTTCAAGGTAAAAATAGATCATGATAGTCTTAAATACTTTTAGAACAAAGATTATCTTCAAAAGAGAAGCAAAAATGGATCACAAAAATGTTGCGTTATGACTTTGAAATCATCTACAAAAAAGGGAAGCAAAATGTTGTTGTTGATGCACTCTCAAGAAACATAGTTACCGATCAAACGAGAAAATGAACTAGTACCCATTTTTTTTTAGGTAGCAAAAAATCACCCGATTTTGAAAAGTGGTGATGCCACAATACACTTCTTTTTTTTTAGCATGCTTTTAGTACTTTAAATTTTCTTATGTATCAAGTATGAACATTTTTTTTAAACGTTAGTGATTTTCATCTTGATTT
>APFE030003788.1:0-12527 GCA_000404065.3 Pinus taeda
ATGCATTAGTCATGTAGATAGAGTGTCTAACCTTCCTCCTACAAACAACATGAATAAACTAAGAAATGCATGCATAAGCAAATAAAGATGAATGGTTTGAGCAAGTAAAGTAGGCCAAAATGAGCCCAAATTGTACCAAAATTGGGGCTCATCAATCTTCGTTTCAAGCTTGTGTAAAAATGAAACCAAATCCAAGCATCGTTTTTTCTCATGTTTCAAGCTTGTGAAAAAATGAAACCATTTTCAAGTATGCTCAAGCATAGTTTCTCATGTTTCAAGCTTGTGTAGAAATGAGACCATTCCGACTTTACATCTTGTGATTGCCATTTTTATCAATCGATTTTTTCCAGATGAGCCTTAGTTTGTCCATTCCATTGCCACCATCTCTTTGGCCGATCATATGCTTTCACTTGGTTGTTTTACCCTTTCCTGAGGAACATCTACAATGAGTGGTCTTATTGGCCAATCTCTTGACCTTTACATGTTTTGAGAAGTTCCATAATCATCGAAACCAGTTGCTATCCTTTTATACAACTCGTTCCTCCTAGAGGATTCATCTTTAAGCTCTTTTCTAACTCTCGAAAAATGAAAAGATCACCGAGTACTTTTCGTTTTGAACTCGTAAAAGCAAATGAAATGGCGTCTACTTAGTATAAGTTTAACCCTTTTCCGGACTGAGATAAACTATTTTATGAAAAAGGAATACCTTAGTCGAACATGGCTAAGAGGTTCTCTTGGATATTGTTTTCTACCTTTTCGGATTCAAGAGATGATTTACAAAAAGGGACCTTTGGAGTTTTCTTTTCCATTTCTTTTAAAACTCTCTAAACATGAAAAATATGTCGAGTTTCACCTTCGTCAGATTCGTAAAACATAAACAACACAGGACTTGTCACCATGATGAAACCGATTTTCTCCTTCATAGGACTCGTAAAACTTGCTAGAATGGATTCATTTGAAGGATGTCTTATCACTCCTTTGGATCACCAAGGCTGAGGAAGAGTCCAGCTGAGGTAACTACAAACCAATCTTTTGACTTGGTAGCTAGCCCTACCAAGCCATAGAGGGTTCTCTCCAAAGAATCACAACCAAGAGGGTTGGATGGATTAGGGTTTTAAGCTAGATATAGTAGCTCAGGATTTTGATATGATTTGATTGGGGTAATCATTGGATGAGTGAATTAGGTCACAGAGTGAACTAGGTCAAGGCAAAAGAAGATCATAATTGCAGACATCTGATGGGGCAAGGTAGGCAAGTACTCTAACACTTTGTAGTATATTGATGAAATGGTTTAGACTCACGAGGTGCTAAAAAGAGCATGAAAATCATGAATTCTTTTTAAACTGAAGAAATGAAACAAATTATGATGATTTTCCCAAAACAGAGCATAGAAGATGAATTTTGCTTATCACACCTTGAAAATCAAACATATTTAGAAATGAAATGGCTCATGGAAGATAAAAAAAATTCACACACATGTAACTGAAGAAGAAACAATATCAAAATACCATGCCACAGGAATCCCACCAAAATAGCTACAACTCATCCAATATATTCCATGTCAAAGTCTGAAACACTAGTACAACATCCAATGGAGTCCAACCTGTAGAATGATTGAAAAAGTACATGATATAGGCCTCAAAAAAACTCCTCCCAATCTTAGGGGTCAAATCCATGAGAGGAAGAGCAGTTCCACCAAAAACTAAAGTGATAGCTAGAGTGTAGGGTGGTCAAAGTGACTTGTCCCTCACTTTTTGGAAACTGATTCATTACATCACAAAAAGAGTTTCACCTAATGTATTTACCCTATGTAACAGTAAAAAAATCATTATTACATTTACATCCATCAATTACATTGGTAAAAACATAATTTGTCAAGGTGAAACTGTCAAAATTGAGAAAATTTACAAAGTGAAGAAACTCGGAAAATTTGTGTCAAAAGCAGCATCACTGTCCTAAGCACAGCACCAACTTCAGCTCCATTTGTGAGTGGTTACTAGTGTCAAAATTGATTCTAGGATATCTCATTGAAAAGCCTGCCTTGTCTACTTTTCAGATCCACATTTAGTTTCCAAAATGGTCAATTTTTTACCCTCCAAAAGTTGATTCTCCCAAGACTGGTCAAAAGCGCAGCGCCAGCCTCCAAAACAGGGCAGAAACATGATTTTTTGGGTGTTTTTTGACCTTTTGACTACCCAATTGACCCAAAAAATATTAGCAAAGTATTTTTTTGGTGAAGAAACTCGGAAAATTTGTGTCAAAAGCACAGCGCCACTGTCCTAAGCACAACGCCAACTTCAGCTCCATTTGTGAGGGGGTTACCAGTGTCCAAATTGAGTCCAGGATAGCTCATTGAAAAGCTTGCCTTGTCTAGTTTTCAAATCCACATTTAGTTTCCAAAATGGTTAATTTTTTACCCTCCAAAAGTTGATTCTCCCAAGATTGGTCAAAAGCACAGTGCCAGCCTCTAAAACAGGGCAGAAACATGATTTTTTGGGTGTTTTTTGACCTTTTGACTGCCCAGTGGACCCAAAAAAGATTAGAAAAGTTTTTTTTTTACTGTATTTGGCATTTTGAATCCATTGGCGGCAACCATTTTTCATTTGGAGGCCTCTAGGAAAAGCGCAACGCCTAGGGCGTTGTGCTTTTGGCAGTGTGACTGGTGCAAAAATTGCCAAAATTACAAAAAACTTCAAAATTTTCCAAAATTGCTCAAAATTATTCAAAATTTGATCTGTGGAAGGTTGATGAGGTGTGTTAGGCCATGATTGATGCCTCAGAAAGGATTTCAAGCTTGCCTTCCTCCTTTTGCTTGGCTAGGGTTTCAAGTCTTGTTTTGACCTTTTGGAGCTTGGACCTTGCAATTTGATTTTTCTTGAAGTAATATTTGGCCATATTTCTTTGTAAGCCATTGTCCCTCTTTGACTTCTTCAAGAGCTTATCAAGATGCTCATTTACCCTTTCAAACCAATATTCTCGGTCCTTATCGATCATGGTGGCAAACTACTCATTCAAAGTGAGCTTATTGGCAAGTGCAGCCCCTTTTTGCCTCTCTAGTTCTAGAGCTCTTTTCAGCCCTCTCTTCCTAGGCCTCTGTCTTGGAATTTGGTCTTCTTCCTCATCAGAATCACCATACTTCCCATATGCTTCATCAAGCATGATCTTTTATTTATTTGCTTCTCTTTGAGCCTTGATGAGCTTCACCTCATTGATCAAATTTTTGGTCTTTAGCTCCTTGTTTTCCTGCTCAAGAAAAGAAATGAAAAACTTAGCTATCTCTAAGTTAGTCTGAAGCTCTCTAATTTGAGCATCCCTCTCCTTGATGACTGTGCTAAAGTGCTCATAGTCATCCTGCTCACTTGGATCAATAAGCTCTAAATCTTGTTCTGTCTCATGGAGGTCCTCCTCCTCTTGCTGGATCTTTACCTCTGTCATCTTTTCTTTACCTTTGTGTACCTACTTTGTTGATGAAGAAGGCAAGGCCCCTCCCAAAATTTGTGGGGAAAACACCTGCCTATGGCCTCTCTCATAAGTATGTGCCAATGTGCTCACATCTGTGCTCTTAGGCCTGATGACCTCAACTCTTCCAGGTGACCTTGCATGATCATGAAATGGTGATGATGGTGGTGATATGGAGGGTGGTCGATCATATGGAGGAATAGATGTAGTGGGTTGAGATGGAGGAGTTATGGCTTCAGCAAGATGGTCAGTGGGATGAGATGAAGAAGGCATACCTTTAGCATGTGGAACTTGTGGAGAAGTGAAAATATCATTGGCAATGAAATTGTCCCATGAAATATGCAACTAGTCAAGTTGATGAAGGAAAATGATCATGATCAATGAGTGATGGAAAAGGCTATTTATCTAGTGGTCATAATCTCTCTTCTGCACAATGGAGGCCATTTTGTCGATGCTTCTGAATATATAGTATGGGATATTGAGGAATTTGACCCTTGTGAAGTGCATAAGTAATCTGATATGGTAAGTGTAGAGCCTAGAGAACCTTCCTTCACAAGAGAAGTACTTCATGATGATTTTCATCATGGGGGCATTCCTATTAATATGGTAGCTGAAAGGGAACACCCTCCTCTCATTTCTGTATAGTGGTTTGATGAATGGTTCATAATATTGATCCTCCAAATCTTTTGATTTAAACCACCTCTCACCCATGTTTGGAATCCTTGTGGTAGCAGCGATGATGGAAGTAGACAAAGTGAAGGTCACTCCTGCTAGGGTCACTTGATTATATTTAAGGTTTGATGCAAAAATTCTAGTCAAAACAGGGTGATGTTGAGCTCTTTCAATCATTTTGCAAAAATCAAGGCAACCTACATATTGAAAACATGAGACTGCCATTGGTGAAGCCATGAGTTCATTTGTGTTAGTGGGCTCCAGACTTAGGATTATGCCTCCTTTGTGTGGCCTCCTCTGTTCTCTATCCTCTTCTACTTGCATATCCTCCTATTCTTGTGCTGCCACCCTTTTTCTCCACAAGTCCTGTGTGAAGTTACCGCGATGGGTCCAGACCAGTGGGTTAGCAGGACACCGGCTCAAGTTCTCTCCTGCTAGGAGCAGGGTTGGGACCCGAAGGATGGATCTTCACCCTTGGTTTCGATGGAAGAGGGAATGAGCCTCTATTGCTAACAAGAAAAGCGTTCACCAACATTCCCCAGTCCCGCTTTCTACCATTACACTTTTCAGTTCACTTTACGCATTCAGTGAGCCTGCCATTCCCACCACAGCTTCCACATAGTCTATGTCTTCCTCCATAGTGTTTGGTTAAGAGACCCTAGGGATAAGGTAGGTGGGAATGGGAAGTGGAAATAGGTCTAGGGAATAGGGATAGGGCTATAAAAATTTGGGGAGATGACGTGGTGGATTATGGAGTTGTGGGAGGTGATAGGAGGTGAAAATGTTAAGGGAGTTGGGAATGAAAATTAAATTACAGGTTTATGGTAGAGGCTGCCTAGGAATTTTGGAAACCTAGGTCTTAGGGTTTTATGGGAAAAGTGTTTAGGGACTAGGAAATGATAGTGTAAGGGTAGTGATGGGTTTAATAGTGATGTAGGAAGGTGTTGTAGGGTCTATGGGTAGCAAATTTTGGGATAGGGATGAATTTAGGGTTTTTTCCCTTACCCAAGGACCAATTTTGCTTAGGAATCAAAACACTAAAAACAAATGTTGTTTAGAAGTGCAAATAGGTGGAAAATATGGTCACTTACTTGGTAGAAGAGGAAACAAGGCCTTGTTGAAATTTTGAGAGCATTTGGAGGCATTTTGGTGCTCTGGGGGCTCACAGGGAAAAAGCACAGCGCCTTACCTAGAAGCGCAGCGCCTATGTTAAAAAAGGCAGCGCCCGCAGCTCTAAGCACAATGCCTCCCTTCTAAGTGCAGCGCCTTCCTCCTGAACGCAGTGCCAAGAGAATTTTTGCCTTTGATCTTGCAAATTCAACTTTTTGAACCAAGGGAGTGTGAGCTCGACCTTTGAGAGTGAAAACGAATTTGCTTTTGATGTCTTGGTAGCCTTTATACTTCATGAAATTGATGATTTGGGCCTTGGGACCCACTTTCTTCCTTTTGTCATTCACTTTACTCTTGGAAACTATACCTTTACACTTGACTTTTTCTTTGACAAATTGATCACTTGATATACATTGAAAACACTTTGACCTTTGACTTTTGGTCCTTTGGCATTTTGGAACTAAATTGACAGCTTAGAAAAAGTTACTTATTACATATAATGACATAAAATTACATAAATATAAAAAATAGAATTACATATTTGTTTTTGGAATAAAATTACAAACTGGAATGAAATTCTTACTTGAAATCAAAATCAAAATTTTGGCAACCATGGTTACATGCTTGCAAATCCTCTTTAACTAAAACAGGGATATTATTTTGTTCACTCTCATACTTTTGTTGGCCTTATGCAATGAAATGGTGTTTCATTAGACCTTGGAAAAATGAAACCTAAAGACCTAATGGGACCTTGAATGAGCAGACTCTAGGTGGACTTAACTGACACAAAGCATGATGAATTGAGCCTTTATAGTCAATGTATGCTCAGTAAGACACATGAAGGTGGGCCAGCAAATATTGATTTCTTTTTTAGAGAGAGTAGAGCTTTTGACATAGGGCTACCATCAGTGAGTAAATTTTTAAATGAGGACCTAGGTGGAATGACAAAGTTTCATAATGGGACCCTAATATGATATAAAAGAGGAGTTTTGATCATTGATGGCAGTATGCAAATACTGACTCTAACGAGATAGATTCATCTGAAGGATGAAATTATATGGCAAGCATATTCTATCCCCTTCAAGCTTGTGATAAAAAATATATGGGGTACTCGCCAGAAATGGTGGGGGGAAAGTGATAGTGTTCATCTCTTGTATCTTGTAAAGGCAACATGTCGCTCTTGAACATGACACTCATATGTTACTTGTGTCAGGTTGAGGACATCGTCACTTGGTCATTTGCCTTTTTGGGTTTGGGGATCCATTTTGCCTCTCATCTGATCATAGCATTCCGTCATCATGACCTCTCATCCTATGTTGAGTCAAATGCTACTAAACTCTAGAGTCGTGTCATCAATATGTTCAAGAGAAGTCTTATCTGTAGTTCTTTACCACTTATACATTGTCAGACTTTCTGCCACAGTCCTGGATCATACTTATCTACTCTACTACATCCTTTTGTTTCGTGTCGATGATGTGGGATTCATTATGGCCCTCCTTTGACGGATCACTTCCTATCGACTTCAGCTCATTATTTGGGAAGATGATCTGGATAGAGCTTGCATGCCTTAATGGAAAGTTCTTCGCATTCGACGACAAGTTTACATCATTGACCTTCGAATGAGTGATTCCACGGGTGTTCGACTTCAACTCTATTATTCACATTCGTGGATTATGTTGATTGTACCTTGAGAGCCATTTTCACTACTGGTGGTTTCTCCGTGCTTGTTAACGGTTTACATCATTGACTAGTAATCAGGTGGTTTTCTATCATGTTCAACTTCGACACATCTATTCACATGTTAGAATTCGTAAATTGATCGGGTGAAGACGGAGCGCAAGACCCTGGATTTTGTGTTATAAAATCCAGGTTGCATGGAGTTGTGAGTTATTCATGATTGTACACATGTTTCCTCTAGACGGATGGTTGCGACCATACCGTGGGTCCATATTCATGATCCTTTATATTCAGATGGTTACGGCCATACCGAGGATCCTTACACATGATCCCTTCCATTCAAATGGTTGCACCCATACCGCAGATTCATGTACTATTAGATGCTTATTCATGTATCATTAGGCATGATCATCAGAGATGTCAGATGTATATGTATATGGATATGATTGATTTGTAGGTCTCCTGGTAGTATTGTTTGAGTCCTTTCACTGACTTGTAAAGCATCTCAGCCATCACTCCCTATTTTGCCTTCATGTTTTAGGGGGCATCTGTTACAAAGTATTTTGTCACACCTCCTGTTCACTTCCTGTCCATATTCTGAAGTGCCAAAAAATTGACTATTGTGCAACATATCCATCATGATATACAGACCAAAGCCTCCCTAAAGAATCAAAGGAAAACTACCCTAAATCCATTCTAGAGAAGGTTGCCTAAAAGCCTAATTTTTGGCATCAACACATTTTTCTCCACTATTTGCCTGCGCTAATGGCAGGTTGCTCAGTTATATACTTGTGCTTCCAGCATGAGTTTTCATAGGAAAACCCATGTTGAACCTCTTCTAGCAAGTTTCCCCAAATTGGAGGAAAAACTTCACTCACTAGAACCTTCGGGAACATCGAGCTGGATATTGGTTGTTGTTGATATGGTCGAGCTCTCTCATTTGGGCCTCTTGATATTATCATCATGGACTTTCCCCTTGAGATGTGGACCTTCCTCCCTCTTTTTTTGGATCCCTAACTCCCTCTCCCTTCCATCCCCAAATGGTTGGTCATTGATTGATGCATCCCTATGCTGACATTATGCTTACATGCTTCTGATTCAAGCTTAGAGAAAGAGTGCTTGAAGATTCTTTGCTTGGACTTGGACATCCACCAAAAGGAGGTCTCCAAAATCAAGGCATAGGTTGTATGCTTCCCTTTTTAGCTTATTAATACATACATCTGATGTTCACTTTCCATAATTATGTAAATTTGTATGTTATTAGCTTAATGTTCCTTGATATGTTAAGTAGTTTATGTTTGATGTATGCCATATATGCTCTCGTATCTTGCATAGTAGTTTGATCTTCCTTGTAGGTTCTCAGATGTGAAGAAAAACTGAGGAGCGAGGCCTAGAGCGAAAGATTCAAAGCCACTTCTAAGGATTGAGCGATTAGCATCAGAACGAGGTAGGTTTCTCCTTCCTTCCGCATTTGTCAAACATAAGCTAGGAAAGTGTATGTTGGTTTGTTTAGTTTATCGCTAGACCCACTCATTGGGCTAGAGGGATCTCTTATGTCTATAGAGGGCATTTGCCTTCACACCAGCATTATATAACAACCTACAACTACTGTGTATAATTAATTATATCAAATATGTGATTAATACTCAACACACAAACTATTTAACTAATTTGCATAGAATTTTTGAGAAAACATGGGTAGAGACGTTTTACTAATATCGATGATATTCCTTATTTGTGCTTTTGGAGTTTAATGTTATTTGAATTCCACTAACCGCAACAAAGTTTTTCAGGATGACTCTCCACCCAACCGTAGGCTCTACTGAACATAATGTTTCTACGGTTGACCACCCCTGAACCCTCAATCAATGTACTACTGCCAGGGCTTTATCTCACAACATTTTTCTTCCAAGAGAATGGATGAATGAATGAATGAATCTCATCATCCTCGTCATCCATTAAATAGACCAAACGGTTCCAAAAATGGAAAGGGATCCCCACGCACACATTCCATGTGTCAATATGCCAACTTTCATTTCTTTATTAAGTTTTACTTAATTTAACTATTTCTTATTTTATTCTTTTACTTTTGTTAAAATTACTAATCTACCTATTTTATAGTTACTTTTATAATTTATTGAAACTCCAATTAATTAATTATTATTTATTATTATATTATATTATCCCGTCCGCTTGGATAGTCACTTGGAAATGGCCATGGAAAGAAGTCTCACTGAAACGGAAAGTCTTGGGTTCAAATCTTTGCTTCCCCACAATCCGGGTGAGAAATTGCACACGTGAGATGTAGTCCTCCAAGCTACTAAAAAAATAATAGTTATCTCCTCATTATTTTTATTATTACTATATATATTTCTTATTATTTATAGTTATTACTATTATTTTCTTTATTGTTTATTATTTTTTTACTTATATTTTAATATTATATTATTTATTATTATTATTATTACTATTATTAGGGGTATTACATACTCCCTCTTTAAGCAACTTCATCTCAAAGTTAAGTTGAATTATTTAACGTTTTATTTTATTTAGTTATTTATTACTTCAAGTTTGCCCCACACCCTCTGTTAAACTAGTATAACCCGCAGGCATCAAAAGTTTCCACAATGCTCAGGTAATCTCAAGGAATCTCTATCATTTTTCCAAACTTTTGGAACCAAGCATAAAGCCTCGTCGATCTGTACCATAGCCCAATGTTGGCCCCAAGGATCATGCTCGGCTTAGTAGTACATGCAGTACTACTCCAGACATCTCAAAAGGTTCTCCCACTCCCTCCACACTCACTAATGTACACAACCCCAGGTATCAAAGTCCTTACACCCCCACTAGACTTCAGCATCCCAATCCATTATCAGGCACTTGGCCTCCTTAAGATGGTCCCATAGCCCCTCAAGTGTTATCCATCAAGAGCTATACAAGACAAAAGAACCACTGCCATATGTAGTGTTGATTGAGTATGTCCCCATCCCATATGGTGCTACATATTCTCCCTCACAAGTATGGGCTCACACAAGATCATTAACTAAACTGGCCCTCTCAACCCATTTGTGGATTTCCTGTTAATCACCACATCTCAACATGCAACCAATGCATTAGCTATAACTTCATAGTATCATAGAAAATAATCCACATGCCAAATCTTGCATGTCATCATAAGAACATAACATCATTGTTAATCACAACATTTTGAATAATAACAAACTGCATGCTCATGCATGTAAAATACCAACATAAGTTATAACATCAACATATTTGCATCAAAGATATATCATGACATCACATAATAAAATAACCACATGTCAAAATAACCTCATATCATATGTAGCATCATAATCTCTATGCATATCATATCCATCATGAGCATATGATATCATTATCATATCAAACTAAACGAATAAGAACAACATGTGCATCATTACCCTCATATCATCATATCATGAAACATCATCAATATGAAAATCATCTTAATACTTATCAAATATAAAGAATAATACACCATAAGCATTCTTACCATGATTCATCAGAGAAAAAAAAAACAACAACAACTTCATTTGCTTATATAAACATTGAATATCAACTATGAACTAAGATTATTCAACATCCATCTAGGATCTAGGTTGTCTCATCAATATTATCATTGTTGTGTTCTAAATAAGATGTTGATTGCTTTTAATAATCATTTCCTCTTCTTTAAACAAGAAAGTTCAAAATTTTACCAGATAGGCATAGACACACTATCAGTGTGCTATAGTTATGATATAGTCTCTTTACTTTCAAGTTTTACAATTTCAATATGACGAAATGTTTATTAATGAAAAACCTACTCCATTGCTATTTCAATATTATCATTAAATTATCTCTTAGTTTCATAAACATTCTTATGATTTCCAACCATTTTCTTAAACATTAATCATAAACCCATCTTATAAGTGATTTTCTTACAATGTTAGAGTAATAATAAAATATTTTGTTATGAGTTTAGGATTTCCAAAATCATTTTATTATTTTTTAAGTAAAGTATATAAAATAAATAAAACAATTTAAAAAAATAAAAAAAACACAAACTAGGATACTTGAAAAAAAGGCAAATTGTTCAAAAAAAGTGGAAATCTACCATATAATGTATCACAACTCTAGTTAAAAAAAAAAAAAAAACAACAACAATAAACAAACAACATTTTTTAAAATTTTTTCTTTCTCTATATGAACATACTTTATAATAAAAAAAATACTAATATTAATTTTATAAAAATATCTAACATAATATTAAATTATAAAAATTATAATTCTATAATATAAAATAAAATACATAATATACTTCTAAATCATGCCTATTGAACTTTAAAAAACTACAACCTTTTTCTAACCTTTCTCAGAATTTACATAGTTAATTAAATTACTACCTACCAATATAAGGCGTATTACCAATATACCATATGAAATTTCTGTAATAATAAATGGTGACACAACTATTGGTATCCAAGATTGTGTTTTTCACAACTTGACTAATCTGCACATATCCATTCATAATGACATGTTGTTTTTCCAGAGAGGATTCGATAATTTTAACATTAAACTGTTTTTTTCTGAATGAACTTATTTTATTTATCTTTTATTATTAATTCACAGTACATTACGTTTTCACAAATTAGAAAAAATCTCTTTGACTATAAATATATTCCATTCTTTATCATTTTTTTTAAATAAATATATTTCGTATGCCTTTACCTAATGTTTTAATATTTTATCTTATTATAAAGCTTTTAAAACAAAATGTCATATTTTTTGACCGAGAGTTATCTAAATCTATCATTGGGATTGCCTACCCAAGAACACACAGCAATACTTTTAAAGCTTTGCTCGTAGTCTTGGCTTGCTCTAGCAATAAACTCTGACTTGGCTTCTTTTAAAACTTTGCTGCTGGTCCATTATATTAAATATAAGTACCTGCCTTAATTTAATTTATTGTACGATAATAATTTTATGTAGAGAAAGACTTAACTATTCCTATTCATAATAATAACTTTATATAGAGAAGACTTTGTAGGATTTAATTTATGAGTTTTCCTAATTACTTTAAACCCTAACCAAGATCTACTCCTTTGTAAGAAATTAAAAATAATGCACAGCGGAACTTATAAGAAATTGAAAATAATGCACAGCAGAACTTACTTTCCATCTTCTAAAGCTCCCGGTCTTGACTTGAGTTGTTGGCTCTTGAATCCTTCCAAGAGCTTGCAATCCTTTTCTCTGGCTATCCTTGATAGAGTATCAAGTCTTCAATGGAGCAGATTGTTTTCTGAGTGATTGCAAGCCTTGGAGACTCAGCCCTTTTACAGCAGTCCCAATCCTATGGCAGCCGAAATTTGGCTGTCAATTGACAGCTAAATTTCAGCCCCAATCCTAGGGCAGCCGAAATTTGGCTGTCAATTTGACAGCTAAATTTCAGCCCCAATCCTAGGGCAGCCAATTTCGGCTGTCAAGAAATTTATTACTGCTATTATTTCAATCAATTATAATCGGTCCATTAACAATTATAATTGATTAACATTATTTTATATGTATTTGTATCCAAATCCTTATTTAAA
>APFE030003799.1:0-16392 GCA_000404065.3 Pinus taeda
AGGAAAGTGCCATAATATCAATCTATCGATGGGAGAATATGTATTGAACAACCCAATGCTTTCCATTCCAATGGGTGGTGTTGATGTTGTACTAGGAGTCCAATGGCTACAATCCTTAGGTACAATAGCTTTTAATTTTCAAGAACTCTTCATGAAATTCTCTTCAGAAGGAAAGGAAGTCGAATTAAGGGGTATCACAGGGAAACCAGGAAAGATAATCAGCTCTAACGGAATGACAAAGCTTCTAAAGAAAGAACAACGAGCCATAATTGCACAATTATGTTCACTAGAGGTTCCCACATTGAAATCATCCATTTCTCCAGATCTTCAAAAAGTCATGGAAAATCATTCCAAGGTATTTGAGACTCCCAAAGGCCTCCCACCTACTGGTGATCATGATCATGCTATTAATTTGATTCTAGGAATTGTTCCTCTAAACATCAGGCCTTAAAGATATCCCTATGTCAAAAAGAGTGAAATTGAACGTATGGTTATAGAAATGCTAGAGGCCGGTATAATTCAACCTAGTCAAAGTTCTTTCTCTGCTCTAGTAGTATTGGTTCACAAGAATGATGAATCATGGCACATGTGTTCAGATTATAGGGAGCTCAACAAGTTCACTATTAAATATAAATTTCCCATTCTTGTCATTGATGAATTATTGGATGAATTGCATGGATCAATTTTCTTCACCAAGTTGGATCTTCATTCAGGATATCATCAAATCATAAGAAGACTGAAGACATTCCAAAAACAACATTTAGAACTCATGAGGGTCATTATGAATTTTTGGTCATGCATTTTGGCCTTACTAATGCACCTTCTACATTTCAAGGTTTGATGAATTCCATTTTCAAAGCCTTCCTTCCAAAATTTGTGCAAGTATTTTTTGATGATATACTAATCTACAACAAGTCTTGGAAGGATCATGTCCAACATGTTGACATTGTGCTCAAACTATTGGAGGAGAAATAATTATATGCAAAAATCTCCAAATGTTTCTTTGGAGTATAGGAGGTGAGATATTTGGGTCATATTGTATCTCATGAAGGTGTTAAGGCAGACCCTAGAAAACTTAAAACCATTAAGGAATGGAAAATTCCCACATCCATAAAGCATCTACGAGGATTTCTCGGGTTGACAAGGTATTATCGCAAGTTTGTTAAGAATTATGGGAGGATAGCAGCACCTCTAACAACATTATTGAGGAAAGATGCATTTTCATGGACTCTAGAAGCAACGAAGGCCTTTGAACATCTTAAAGAGGCAATGTGCCAAGCACCAGTCTTAGCTAATTACAAGTACTTCTCAAGTGTATTAAGTACGGGAAGGAGCGACATGATTGATATAAAGGAGACGAGATGAAAGCAAAACTACAAGTAGGTCTTCTCATCTTCTCATCTTATCTATTGCTTATAGGACAAGACTAAAATACTTTAAACTGTTGTTCTAGATATGACTACTTACCTAGGGAATTAGTATTTATCCATAGATACCACGTTCTCCAAAACACCAAGTAAAGAAATCTCGAACTCACTTTGGATATTTGTAGCGAACTTCTTACTTAGTCAATCATCATTGCTACCGAAGGTTATATCATCCACATATACCTCAACGATTGTTAAATTATCCTTATCTATTTGTAGGTAAATATTGTTATCAACAATACCTTTCTTGAACCCTTGTTGATGTAGATATCCGCCAAGACAAGAATACTGTGCTCAAGGAGCCTGCTTGAGACCATATAGAGCCTTCGTTAACCTGCCAACATAGTCCTCTTTTTTTGATAGTAGAAAACCTTCAGGTTGTCCGATGTAAACTTCTTCTTCTAATTTTCCATTCAGAAATGTTGACTTAACATCCATTTAGTAGAATTTTATTTTTTTTGAACATTCATAGGTGGGAAACATCTGGATGGCTTCGATTTTGGAAACTGGTGCAAATGTTTTGTCGAAATCAATTCCTTCCACTTGTGCATAGCCTTTGCAAACCAAACTTGCTTTGTTTCTAGTAACCTGTCCATCTTCATTCAATTTGTTCCTGAACACCCATTTAGTCCCAATGAAATTTTTATCTTTTAGTCGTGGAACTAATTCCCAGGTGTTATTCTTCTCGATTTGATCCAATTGTTCATTCATAGCTGCTACCCAATGTTCATTCTAGCTGGCTTCCTCAAAACTACTAGGCTCAAAGGTTGCTAGAAAAGCAATGTGAGCTTGTTGTGATGAACAAAGTTGTCGACATTTTCTTGTTCCAATTCCTTCATTTATGTTACCAATGATTTGATTTGATGGATGGTTCTTTTGAATCCATTCTTTTGTTCTCTTTGGAGGAGCTTCTTGTTGTTGTTCTTGTATATCTTGTTGATCATTATTTACTTCTTCTTGGTTGACAGTTACTTCTTGTTCTAGAATTTTCTCTGTACCTTTTTCATCCTCCGTCTCAAATTTCGAAGATTCTAGATCCTCATCATTATTCATTAGAACACTATCTTCGTCAAATGTAACATTTATGCTCTCCACTATCATTTTTCATCTTATATTATAGCATTTATAGGCCTTTCTTTTGCGTGAGTAACCAACAAAGATACCTTCATCAACACGCGATTCAAACTTACCCAACTTTTGATCTTCTCTTTTGATACAACATTTTCTTTTAAAGATTTTGAAATATTTTACATTAGTCGACTTTCCTTTCCATAACTCATATGGGGTATTATTGCAATTATTTCTTAGAAGACTTATGTTGATAATGAAGACTTCCGTATCAATTTCTTGAACCCAAAATTTTGAGTCCTTCAACATTGTTCTACCCATTTCCTGTACGGTTCTATTCTTTCTTTCAACAACTCCATTTTGTTCAGGTGTTCGTGCTATTGAAAATTGTCTTTTTAATCCATTTTCTTCACAGTATTGTTGAAATAATTTGGAAGTGAATTATCCGCCATTATCTGATCTTAGACACTTTATTTTTAAGTCAATTTCATTTTCGACCAACTCCTTATAGATCTTAAAGCACTCAAATGCTTTAGATTTTTTCTTTAGAAAACTGACAACTGTCATCTTGGTATAGCCATATAACATTAACATGAAATATAATTCTCCATCTAAGCCTTTTTTTCCCATAGTACCACATAGATCAGTATGTATCAATTCCAATGGCTATGATGCAAAGTCTTCTTTTGTTTTAAATCCGTATTTTGTCTTCTTGATGTGCTGACAGGCCTCACAAAGTCTGTTGGAAGGTTTTGATATTTTCAGCATTTCTCGTACTGCGTCCTTTTTTATCATCCTAGCACGATTGTCAAAGTATATGTGACCCATTTGTTTGTTCTATAACCAGCTTTCATCTTCTTTAGCTAGTAGACATCCTTTAGTTGCTTCATCCAGAACATATATGTCATTTGGAGCTCGACTTGATGTAGCCATAATTTTACCATACCTACCTTTCTTGATTTCACATTTTGTGGAGTTGAATAGCATTGTGTGTCCTTGATCACACATTTGTCCAACACTGAGCATATTGTGATTCATGTTTTCAACCAATAGAACATTCTTGGCTAGAGAATCTTTGCTTTCGACACTGATGGTACCTGATCCTATGACATTTTAAGATCCATCATTTCCAAAGGACATGGTTCCATCCTTCTTCTCTTTCAGAGATACCAATTTCTTTCTATCTCCAGTCATATGTGTTGAGAAAATGCTATCAACATACAACACATCTTTGTTGTTTTGAGCCTTGAGAGCAAGAGAAAAATTATCAGTGTTCTTATTCTTCCATGTTCGTTTGTTCTGTGGCTTCAAAGATTCTTCTGGAGGATTTTCAAGTCTATAGTCTCTGGCTATGTGTCCAAAGTTTTGACATTTGTAACATTCAATATTACTTCTTAAATGTTAACATATATATTGATGTTTCGTTGAGCCCTCGGAGGTTCATATTTGACAGATCTCTGGGAATTGTATTGGTTCCTAGGGTACGTGTGACATTCTACAACTTTATGACCAAATTTTTCACATGAATAACAATAGCCATGGAAAATATGTTGGTACCTAAATGGAAATATTCATCGAGGAATTGTCTTCCAAGGGTATTCTTGTGAATCTTGTCCAATGAAGTCTACATGCATGTCAGATCTCATAGGTTCATTGTATTTTTTTGTACAAGGTCCTACTTCTTCTTCTTTTTAATCGAGGCCAATTTTGTCATTGTAAGATCATTGATTGTTGTTGTGTTCTTCCAACACCCTTGAGTTGTTGGCATAGTTTTGGACATTTTTTTCCTTCTTCACTTCCTTACGCAGCGAGACTACTTCGGCTTCTAATTCTTCCCTTTCTCGGTTGCTTTCTTCCAACTTCTTTTGAAGTCACTCTTTAATACATTTGTGTTCTTCAACTTCAATTTTGAGACCTTGGAATTGTTCTTCAAGAGTATTGGAACAGATCTTCTCAACCTTGAGCTCTTTTATAAGCTTGATTGCCTCCTTGGAAAATTCTTTTATGGTCAACCCTTCTTCTTCATTTTTTGATACCTCTTGTTTATTTTGCTTGGCCATAAACAATACTCTCTCATTGGCTTCTTCTTCACTGTCACTATCTTCATTGGATGATGAGCTATCTTCTTTAGAGAGAAAGTTCCTTTTGAATGCTTTCTTCTTGCCTTTCTTGTTGATTTCCTTAAAGCCTTTCTTTCCTTTTGAGTTTCCATCACTTATGTTCGGCATTTTGCTGCGAAATGCCCAACCTCACCACAACCGAAAAATATCAATGGAAGTTTACCTTTGAATTTTCCCTTACCAATTTTTAGTTTTCTCATAAAGTAAGCATATTCTCCATCTGAAAAGACCTTCGTCATCATCTTCCTTTTCTTCACACTTGTAGGTGTAGGTGTAGGTCTTTGCCTTTGGAGGTTTTTTGTCCTTATTGGTTTTCTTAGATGCAACGAATGCAGTTTCTAGATGCGAAGTACCCTCTTCCTCATCAAGTATCATTTCATATGCTATGAGAACTCCCTATAATTCCTCTTTGCTAAGTTTGTCCATATTTGTACTATACTCTAAGACTGATACCTTTGGGTTGAATCTTCTTGGTAAAATTCTAAGAATCTTTCGTATAATAGTCTTCTCATCAACAGGCTCTCCCAATCCTTCTAGAGTGTTGGTTATTTCATCAACATGTTGGAAGTATGAAACAATGTTTTCATCTTCTTTCATTCTAAGTTGCTCAAATTTTTCTCTGTAGATTTGAAGCTTTGCTTCTTTGACATTTGAGTCACCTTCATATATATTCTCAAGCTTGTCCCGGACATTTTTGGTGGTTTTACAACCTAACACCTTATGATAAGCAGATTCAATAACTCCACTAATAATAATATTATTTTCTTTTGCATCATTTACCAAATTCTTCTTACCTTGTTCATCCGCGGTTGGTGTAAAGCCATTTTGAACAGTGTCCCATACTTCGTAACCTTGCGCCAAGAGATAGACCTCCATTCTTCCTTTCCATAGTGCATAATTATTTTCATTGAATATAGGTACATCATTCTTGGTATGCTCCATGATCTCCTTCCAGTTGTTAAACTGCTACTGAAGGAACCACACTCTAATACCAATTGTTGGAAAATACTGGGGGGTGGGGGGGTGAATCAGTATTCCTTAGCAATTACCACTTTTAAATCTTTTTAGAGCATTAGTTAATATTCAATTATCATTAATGTTTATGCAGTAACAACAGTGAATAAAAGAACACAGGAGGCAAAAAAAATTTACGTGGAAAACCCCCTCCAAGTCAAAAACCACCGAACGTTTTTCTAATAATTATTTAACCTTCAACTCCAATTGAAAAGAAAGCTCCAACTTCCTATAATCTAGAAAATAATTCTTCTCCATATCCCATTGGATGGATTCTCCAATGCCCGAGATTCTTCAATAGTCAATTGAACCGATGCCCCAAAACCAAATGAGCTACAACTCACCCTAGCACCGCCCTACCACCCTGAAGTTTTCACAAGCTTGAACCTATTGGTGACTTCATGCACTAGCATAGCACCACCCTACCACCCTATAGAAGAATAAAAGAGGAATGGACTCTCGTACCAGGCAAAATGGTCCACTTTACAATGATATAGAATGATGTAGAAGAAGAAGAAGACACACTAGAACATAACCCCAACTATGACACAACCACCTAATGATGGTCCTAGACCTCATGACACTGTTTCTTCAACTATTAGTAGATAGACACTTGTACAAATTTTGCAATGATGCTTTTACAATGACTCTGTACAATGATACTTTTACAATGATTATATGCAGTACTTCCCACTTGAAGACTTCATGTGGTGAACTTCTTGTTGTTGTTCTACACCTTGATTGCTACTCTAGTTTGATTGCTACTCTTGTCATGCTACCCTTTCTCACTCTTCAAAATTTATATTATGCATTGAGTATTCTCTTGATTAATATATAATACCTGCAAAAAGTCTTCAAGGAAATACCCATGACATGATAATAACAAAACTTACCTCATCCTACAGAACATATGTAAGTGCTAAACAAAAACAATAGATTAGAATACAAAGAAACTAATGAAATTAAGAGATGAACATGCATATATAGAATATATTTACCTGTAGCTTACCTCTACTGCATCATTTTGCTGCACCTTGCTCTTTGCTTTCCATAGAAAGTCTAGTCCTTTGCACCCCTTGACCACACTCGATCTAGTTTTTGTTTCCTTCTAGGAGAAAGATATTTAATCTGATGTATATCTATGATTTCAAATCTCCAACATGTGATATTCAGTCCTATCATAGCCCTCTAATTCTTATTTCCAATGCCATAGGTCTGACCTGATTTGGGCTCTTCAAGGCAAACTTATGCCCAATCTCTCACAATGACATCATTATGGACTAGTTCAATAGAGAAAACTTGTACGATGTGTCACATGTCACTGTTTAATCCTTTGGATCTGAAGTTGATATACAAAAAAATACAGTCCATGCACTATCTACCATTTTTTTACAGAATTTCAATCCTCTTCTCTGAGAGAGAGTTATGACGAATTTTCAAAGGTCACTTGTTTGCGATGAAATTCAGGCGTCTGCAAAAACCCTAACTTCCACAGATCATATCTTTTAAAATGTAGTGAACCAATATCTGAAATTCGGTCACGAAGTTCATCAGGATTGCAAATAAAATGGGTTTTAATTTCAAAATCTATGACTTCGTAGAAATAAATTAATAGTGAAAATTCCACGATCACTACCTTTTGGAGGATATATGAGATTTCTTTTTATAGATTTGAGAGGGGATTCTATAGAGAATGTTGGAGGGATTTTGGGAGCTTAAAAATTATTAATTATTTGCTATTCAATGACAAAAATCTATTATGAGTGCCATTCGACAACCCTATAGGGTTTTATTCCACTAACTGGGGTTACTAACTTTAAACATGAATATCTCTCAAACCGTGAAGAATTACTTAGCGTGCCATATATCAACAGAAACATCTCGATGGGTAAAATCAATATAGAAGATCCTTGACTCAAAATAGAGTAATTTTTCAAGTCAAAATTCCCTTGCAAGATCAGGGTAGCCCCTGTTGCTCCTTGGGTTAACATTAGTGACAACCTCTGATCATATTTAGATCAACAGTATACACCTTAGAAAAATGGTGTCGTGAAAGGAAAAAATAGGACCATTATGGAAATGGTAAGTATGTTGAAGGAAAAGCATTTTACAAATGATTATAGGGATGACAGTGTCTCTTGTGCAACATATATCATTAATAGATGTCCAACCAAAAGTGTCAGGAAAGTGGTTCCTGAAGAGGCATGGAGTGGAAGAAGGCATGGTGTCACTCACGTGAGAGTGTTTGGACGTGTGGCATATGCACATGTCCCGGATGAGTGGAGGAAGAAGTTGGAGAAAAAGGATGAGAAATGCATATTTTTTGGATATAGTGATGAATCCAAGGCATACAATCTCTGCAATCCATCAACCAAGAAAGTCATAATCAACAGAGATGTGCAGTTCATATAAGAGGAGGCATGGGATGGAAGTTTAGAGAAGACAATCAATGTGAAAGCATGTATACCACATGAGGACAAAGAGGAATTAGAAACAACAAGTAATTCCTCAACTGTGACTCGCTCTACTCCTATTCAAGCTTGACAAATAAGTCAACAAGTGACATCGTCAACAAATAATAGGACAATGTCACGTAGTCAAGCAAGTGTTTCTCTGAGAATGCCACAAACACCCACAATTTCATCTACCTCAAGCACAACATCAAGTGACATGTCAAGCCCATCTTTTGCAAGCATAAGAAGAAAAAAATTTAGAAATTTAAATGAAATTTATGAGCAAAATGAAGTTAATAGTGGTGCCAGTCTGAATTCCTTATTTGCATTGTTCTTTCATGTAGATGACTCAATCCATTTTGAGGATGCAATCAAAGAAGAAAAATGGGTTACGACAATGGAGGAAGAAATAAAAGCAATAGAAAATAATGAGACATGCAAGTTAGTGGACCTTCCACAAGGAAAACAAGTCATTAGAGTTAAGTGGGTCTATAAGAAAAAGAGAAACGTTGAGGGGAAGATTGAAAGGCATAAAGCAAGGCTAGTTGTCAAAGGATACAAGCAGCAACATGGAAGATATTATGAGGAGACATTTACGCTAGTTGCGAGGATCGAGATAGTGCGTACAATGATGTTGATTTCCGCGCAACATAATTGGAAAGTGTATCAAATGGATGTAAAATAAATGTTCTTGAATGGAGTGCTGAAAGAGGAAGTATATTTTGTGGAACCACCTGGTTATGAGGTAGAAGGCCAAGAAGAAAAGGTGTATAGGCTGAGGAAATCTCTTTATGTGTTGAAGCAAGCACCGTGTGCATGGTATAATAGGATAGATTCTTACTTGTTGGACAATGGCTTCGACAAATGTGATAGTGAGCATACTCTCCACATCAAAGAGAGTAATGGTAAGCTTCTTATTGTTGTTTTATATGTAGATGATTTGATTTTTACAAGCAGTGATGATTTTCTCATCATTGATTTCAAAGAAGTCATGAAAAGTGAGTTTAAAATGACTAACTTGGGGTTGTTCAGGTATTTTTTTGGCATAGAAGTGAAGAAAAAAGAAAATGGTATTTTTTATTTCCCAAAGAAAGTATGTAGTAGACATTTTTAAGAGGTTTAATATGTAGAATAGCAAGCCCGTACCAACTCCAACTTTCATGGGCTTGAAGTTATGAAAAGAATACTGTAGCAGCAATGTCAATCTGACATTATACAAAAGTATGGTGGGCAACTTTATGTATTTGACCTCCACTAGGACTGACATAATGTATGTAGTAAACCTTGTGTCAAGGTTCATGGAGACACCCAAGGAGACACATTAGCAAGCAACCAAAAGGATTCTAAGGTATGTCAATGGCACAATACAATATGGAATTTTGTACACGCTACAAATGATTTTAATCTAGTTGGTTACAATGATAGTGAATGGGCGGGAAGTATTGATGATAGAAAGGGCACGTCAGGATATGTTTTTCATTTGGGTTCAGGAGTCATTTCATGGGCCTCCAAGAAGCATCCGATAGTGTCATTTTCAACAACATAAGATGAATATGTCACCACAACAACATCAACATGTCAAGTAGCTTGGATGAGAATAATGTTGAGGGATTTATGCCACGACCAAGAGGGAACAACTATTTTTTCTGACAATAGTTCTGTAATTGCACTATCAACGAATTTTGTTTTTCAGAAGAGGACCAAGCGCATTGATGCTAAATATAATTTTATTAGAGAGGTGATTAATAATGTAAAATTGCGTTGCAACATAGCAAGTCACAAGAACATTTTGCCCACATTTTCACAAAGCCATTGACACGTGAAAATTATTCTTATCTCAGACACTGTTTAGGAATTTACAATGGTGGTAGTTGTGATTGAGGGGTAGTATTGGGAAATTTATCCCAACCACCACATTAAACAAACTGACATCAACCATACTTGCTAAATAGATTTTTGCAGGTTGCGGATTTGTTTGTAGGCCGAGCGATAGAAGTTTTGAGTAGGAGTACGAGTTCTCCATTCCATAACACATCACCATTCCATAACACACATCAAGCCTTTAAGAAGGAATGTGTATTTTGTTATCCTCCACAATATCCCAAGGCTCAGAAGGGAGATCAAAGTACATAACCTCAAACCACTTAGGTTCAGCAGCTAGCCCTGCTAAAAAAGAGAGGGATCTCTCTATGAATTCACGATCAATGATGACTGGAATGTAAAAGAATATTATGCTAGATATGATAGGCTCAAGTAGGTTTTGAAAGTTTTTAGTGTTTTTATGTTGGCCTTAGGGATGAAAACCAAGTAGCTAGGTCAAATTATCAAAGGGTTACAACAACAAATATATGGAGGACCAAGGTAGAAATACTTCTATGGTGGATTTAGGGTTTTGTCAGTGTAGTGTAGGGTTTGAAAGAGTAATAATGTTTAAATAAGCATGTGCACCATGAATTTATTAATTAAGAAGGAAAATAACACAAAATGACTTTCCCTTCAAAACAAATCTTTCATGAAAAGAATTATGCTTATAAACTTTAAGGAATATCACTAAAGAAATAAGATATGTAAAGGAGAGATGTATACCATACATATAAAACTATAACAAATAAAATACATCATCACAAACTTATTGCACATGAATTCCTAGTTAATAGTTGCAACTACATCCTTTAATTTCCTGTGTAAAATGTTGAAGTACAAGCTACAAGTGTTCTCGCCTATGATTTCCAACCCTGTATTTGACTAAAAAATACATTCATATAGACCAAAAAATCATTTCCCCACTCTCAGGGGTCAAATTCCTCAATTTAGAATCAATTACATGAAAAGCTCAACCAAAACCCTAAAGACTAGGGAGGTTCAAACAAACCTCCATATAGAAAAACCGATACATTTGACGTTAAATCAACTTTTAAGAGCATGAATCTAAGTCAAAATTATTCTAAAAAAGCCTATTTAGCCATAATTACATGAATAAGACATTAAAATATAAAAATTACACCATTAGGTCGAAATCTTCTAAAACAAATGCTGAAGAAAAGCTCTCACAATGATATGCACAACACCTGGCTTGCAGGGGGATTTTGGAGGCCTTCCTGTGTTCCCAATTCTGATCTTGATAGCTCACTATCAATCTCTAGATCTTGAGTTTTCATTTGACTAATCAAGAAAATTATTTAGACACTCTAGCATGGAGAAAAATTCATTTTCCCAAGACTACTCCGATATGCGCAACGCCTGTTTCAAAGCAGTGGCAAAAAGTGACCTTTTGACACCTTTTTTGATATTTTCTCTCAATCTATCTACTGGCAAATATGCAAAAGTAGATATCTTATATTCTTAGGCCATTATCTATCCAATAGTTGTGATTTTTTGAAATAAGGATCCCTGAGGAAAAATCATATTTCTTAGGCATTGTGCTTATAGTTGTTTATGAGTCTCAAAACAGGCTAAAAACTACCAAAATTCCAAAATGACAAAAAAAATTCTAAAAATTTATTCAAAATTGCCCAGTGAAGTCATTATATGATATGTCATGCCATGAGAGAGGCCTTAGCAGGTACATCAAGCTTGTCTTTTTCCTTTTGGCTGATTAGCGTTTCCTTGAACGTTTTCTTCAATTCCTTGATTTTGACTTGGGATACCCTATTATTTGTGTGGCAATGCATGACCATGTGTCTTTGCAAGTTATTGTCCCTAATTTCCTTATTTAGGAGCTTCTATAAGTGCCCATTGACCTTGTCAACCTAATATAATCTTTCTGCACTGATCTCTTTAGCAATTAAGTCATTCATAATGATTTGACCTCTAGGTGGAGAAGCTTCTTTTTGCAGCTCAAGGCCTCTCTTAAGACCTCTTGTTCTTGGTTTCCATGGTGTGATTTTCTCTTATTTATCCTCTGAATCATCCAACTAAACCACTTATTTTCCTTTTACATCCTCCTTCTTCAAATTTGCTATATGCCTGTTTTGGAGCATTTGGTTTAGTTTCAATTTTATGTTTTCTTATTGTAAGTATGCTATCAAAGCATTTGCCTCTATGAACCTGTCATCCAACCTTTTGATGTTAGCTTCCTTGTCGATTATGATTTTCTTTGCAACTTTTTCCTCATGACCTTTCTCCAAATCTATCATATTGGTGCGTGAATGAGTGAATTCCTCATGGTATGGGGATGCTCGTTGTTCACCTGTTGTGGGCTTGGCTCTTTCAAAAATCTCTGGAGAAAACACAAGCCTTTTTCCTCTGGAATAAGTCTTAGTCACTTCTTCCCTAAAAATCCTCTTGGTAGAGTAATGTCTTGGAAAATTAAATGAGAAAATGGAGAGTTATTTTGACTCCATTATAGCTTGTGGAAATTGATTTTTGCTTACATATGGTAGTGGACCCACCATCATTTTTCATAACTTTACTTTGATGTATATTTACAATGCAACTTCATAAATTTATGAAATTATTACATTATAAATGAGATAAAAAACATCCTTTGAAACCTTTTATTGACAACTTGACTTTCACTCCTCCTTTATAAAATGATTTTAATGGTGACACGACCAATTTTCAAGAAGTTAACGCTATGACCTAGTGGTGACCTAGCATGGGCTTCTGAGATGAATTATGACCATGATGACCATGAGACTCTTTGAAAAAGGAATGACCTGACCATGTTGAGGTCCATTCACCATGAAGGCAAAAAGGGGTAATAATAAACCTCGACAACTAACCAATGACCAAAGTTTTATTGAAACCCTATTTGAAACCATAAAAATTTGACCTAGGACCCTAACAAAAAATTTAAAAGAGCATAATTTGATCAATGGTGATTGATAGGGATGACAACCACTAAGATTGTCTCCAACTGGGGATGGAAGCTCCTTTAGGAGGCATCAAGAACACCATAGACTAGGTAGCCTTATCCATTGGGCATGGAGTCAATAATAAAAATTTAAACTCAAAACTGTAAATTGACTAACAAATTGAACTGACTTGACTAAAAACTTACTGAAACTACTTATGGTAGCAGACCATCGGGATCCTAGGGTGTTCACTCCGGGCTTCAAACACTGATGGTAATCATGTGATATGATCCCTCCATTGTAACCAATCCAGCAAATGGATACTTACTTGAGTCCTACTCACACTTTCCTTGAGAAGCAAGAAAAAACATCTAGGCCAATCCAAGTTTCCACTGAACATATGTACATGATCCATAAATATAATAAAAATCATCTCCCTTGATGACTACAACAACTTGATGAAAGGATCCTCAAACTCATGAATACCTACCTTTTCTTGATGATCAATAACGAGACAAGAATATTCTTCCTTTTTAGACATTGGTTGTTTTATAAAATGAAGTTTTCCTTTCTCAAGCGAAACAGATGTAGACTGCGAATTTTTGGATGAACTTAATAACGAGACTCCTACTGAACAAGACAATGAAGCCAGCTGCCTGATAAAATTTGTGTCATCTTTTTTTTTAAGCTCATAGTTGACTAATGGAGAAGGACTTTGACTGCATATATCATCCAAAAAATAAGCTATTGGATCATGGATATTTTGAGAAGATTGCTGCAACTTGTCATAGATTGGTTCCAATAAGACTACATGATTTTATATAAGCTTGTCATTCTTTGCTGCAAAGATATTATCAAAATGTTTCTTGAAAAACTAAAATGAATCAAAACTTAATGGTAGAGAATTATCCTACATCAATTCACAATATGTTTTAGATTCCAAACTTTCATCTATGATTTGAAACTCAATGTGACTTAGTGGCTGGGACTCTAGAGTGAAAGAAGCTTCCATATCACAAGTGACCTCCTCAACTGATTCATGATAAGGCTTCCCATTTATGTTGTTGACAATTCACTTACTTTTTTTCTTATAGTTTTCTCTTATTTTTTAAAATGAGGAGAAACATAAGGATAAAGAGTCTTGATCAAGAAGTTCATTGTCTTCTTCATGCTCAACATCAAAATTGAAAGATTTCTCATTTCTAAAGTTAGGAAAGTTTTCTCCAAGTAACTGAAATGAAGTAAAACATAAAGGAAAAGGCCTTTCACTTGCTTTGAAATTTTATGGATTCTCTTCATTGCTGTCATGACTAATACGTATAGGATGAGTGTTATATTTGTGTTGTTGTAATTGAACTTCCTCTTCCAAAAAACATGTCGTTGATTGCCTTGAAGAGTCAACCTCTATTTCAACAAGATAATCATCATCATACTGATCATACTTGGGTAAATCATCAATATAAGGAATGGCATCAAGCATACACATTAGCTCAGCAGATCACTTCTCCACGGGTTGATCTACATATCCATTTTCATGATTGTCATTTAAATTAATACATCAAACATTCATTTTATGATCTATGGTAACTGAGATTAGCAGCAAAATGATTAGGGTCAAAAATCTCTTCTTCTTCTTAAATAAGTGGGACATGGTGTTTTTGAACATCAATTTTATCTCTCACGATGATCTTTTGCTTCATTTATTCCACTATGCTTACCAAAATGTCGAGCTTCACTTCTGAAGTGATTCGAGTTACCTCAACTCTTGTATTTAACCAAGATCTCTTGCTTTCGTGATGTTGTTAGAATTGCATTTAAATAGCATAACTGAACATATATGCATGTTCTAACGAAAAAAGGAACATGACAAGAATCAACAACATAAAACACAAGACGTTGATAACAAAATTCGTCGAGGAGGGACTACGTCTCTGGGCCCCGGTGTCAAGATGGTGTAGGTCGTTGCACTAAGTGCTGTCAATAGTGATGATGTACATAGGTGGTGACATTACTATCATACAAGGAAAATTATCTCACACAGGAGTGGCTCCATGAGATGTTTCACTACAGGAACTCTCACACACAAAAAGAGTCCTATTAGTATGACATAAACTCATGCATGATGATAATGAGCATCCTGCCAACATGGCATCAAAGGGATCTCAATGCAAACATACATGGTGACACGTGAGTATCCCGTCAACATGACGACAAAGGGATCTCAACCAAAACATGAAGAAACATGATAAAAAGTACATCCCACAGATGATTCCACGTCACATCAAGCAGGAATCATTAACATGGATCTATGCAACACAATGCATCTTGTAGCAAAATGAATTACATGAATGCACTGCATATACCTCACATCCTAGGGAAGAAAAAGATGTCAAACTGCTGAAGCTGGTTGTACCATCAATCTCATGGCGTCAGATCTCATGGAAATGACTACTCACACATTGAATGCTGACACCACACTCCACTTTGAAAAGTTGCTGAAAAATGAAATGATCAAATGGAAAATATGAATGCACCATTAGATTTGTAACATCAAATAGGGTAAAAGCGACTGTCAAATTTCTAAATTCTGAGAAAGTGGAAATCTCGGGCTACAGGAATCTTTTAGATTCCCCCTAGATTCCCCAAAGATTCCCTCCTCTAGGTCATTTGAAGATCTGCTGCATAGATCAAAATTCTGACTGAGCCATCAAGTTCCTATCACTGAGAGGTGTGGGATTGACATAAAGCTTGTCCAATTTGGACACTGGGAAAATTACGCCCTCTTGAGAATTTGGCTCAATCATGGTTTCGCCTGCTCTTTCCCAGAATCATGGTTCCACCTTCAAAAATTAATTAAAAAAATATATGTCTCAAAAATCATGTCAGGGGTCAACTCTTGGTTTCATCGCTCATGGTTTTGCAGTGTGTGCTCCTATCTGCTCTCCATTATGCCACCTTTGTTTTCTCATGCAAAAGAAGTTAAATGGTTAAATAAAAAATGGCGGTGGAGTTAACAAAGCTAACCCACGTGGCTCAATGGTGGCAGAGGAGGCTATGAAGGCGAAGGTTGCGATTTTGAATCTCCACCTCTCCAAAAAAGTGCATTAATTTTTTTAATTTTTTTTTTAGTGCATTAATACATTTAACCGTTGCAATTTTGGGGTTGGTTTTGTATTGATTCATTTTTAGGCGAGGTTTGTTTGTTTGGTTGCATAATAAATGGGTGTTTTTGGGTTGTATACGTATGGGTTGGGACGTCGTGGTGTAGGCCAACAACGTTTCCGAGCGGGTTCAATTCCCACCGGCCCATAGCTATTGATGTGAGGCTATTGTCGAGCGGTGGGGCAATGGGTCGGGGCCACCGGAGGTGGCCTGCCCACTGCGCAACTTTAAATCTATTTTAAATATGCGGTTGAGGTGGTTGGAGGGTTTGGTGGGGTAATGGCCACCGACCCAAATTTAAAATTAAAATTTGTTTTGGGTGCGATGGGGGTGGCAGGGGTCATGGCCCGCC
>APFE030003805.1:0-13091 GCA_000404065.3 Pinus taeda
AATAAAATCTGCTATTTAGATTTAAATCTTGTTTTGTTATTTAGGTTTCTTTTGATGATTAAAAAGGCTTTTCATGTTTAGATTGATTTGATAGGTTAATAACAGAGAAGATATTCAAAGAAAGGCTATCAAGCACCTCTGATCTCACCTCTCCCTGAGTGGGACCATGAGTTGGGACCAAGGTGTCCTTGCTGCCACTAAAAACACTGTTTTTGCTTCATCATACAATTATTAGTGTTAGATTCTCATTTGCAGAAGTTGATACCAGTTGTGGTTACATGCTTAGGTTCATGATTGCTCAGTTGCATAGTTACTTCATATGATTTTTCTACAAATAGACTTCTGTTCATTTCCTTTGTTGTTATCTAGGTCAGATTAGGTCAAAGTAATTAGGTTCTTGATTTTCCAAGTCTTCATTTGTCAAATTCAAAAAATAACTTTCAAAGCACCTGTAATACCTCTCCATCCACGTGTACTCCATCAATCCCATCTACTCCATCCTCCAACCCGGATTCTTGCCTCACGTTTTCCATTTGCTCACTTTGCCCTAATTCCCATATTTTTGTGCAACATTGCTCCACTCCACCTTGAACAAATCCAACCATCCTCGCCACTCTTCAGCTCCATTCCCCAAGGCATGGACCTCCTCACACCATTATCTCACCTCCATACCCATTCCTTCATCTTTCTCCCTCCATCCATCCTCCAAAATCCCATTTCTGAACATCCTGCAGAAAATTACAGACATCCTGTAGAAATTCCAAAACATCCTGTAGAGCCCCTGCAGACTTCCTGTAGAAGTTCACGAAAGAAGTTTCTTGATAGCCAAACTCTGTGAAACTCTTTGGAAGGGTTCTAGGGACCCCTTAGGCCCTCTCCGAACCTTCCCAACCTCCTGCAAGAATTTTCTCTCACTGATCTGTCTTTGCACAGTAAAAAACAGTGAAAACACATGCATGATAATTCTGACAACTTATTCAAAAATACAAAAAGATGTTTTCTTTAGATAGTGAGAACTTAGACACATGCATTTTACCTTCATAGAAGTCAATGGAATCTCTTTCAGTAGCTTGCATCCTCTTTTTCGCTTTAGTAGGGCTAGCTGGTAAAATTAGGGTTTGCATTTCCTTTCAGCTTTTCAGTTTCTTTCTACAAGTAGATTAACTTCCTTTGAGTTAGCTTTCATCCATCAGTTTAAAAGCTTCTTCTCAAAGCTCATAGAAGTTGTCTTAAGCCCCTAGTGGACTTGTACCAGCTGACTAAGTGACAACTGCGGCAAGATCTAGTACTTGTGCATACAACACCGTCGCTTCTAAGGTGAAAACCTCCTTGGAGGCGCCTCAGACTGGCTCATTGATGGAAAACCTCCATGAGGCGGTCGATGGGTTGGAAAAAAGAGCAAAGAAAAAAGAATAAGATCCTTGGGTGAAAACCTCCCTTGGAGGTGCCCAGGGAAGGCAATTAGGGTAAAAACCTCCATGAGGTGCCCTAGTTGTCTCTCTCTCAAAAAAAAAAAAGAAAAAAAAAAAGAGAAAAAAAATAAGCCTAATCTCTGTAAAATAATTGCAGGTTGCAGGGAATACATTGCAAGTAAGGGGGGTCACGAAAAATGAGGATAGGGGTCCGTACCAGGCTACAAGACATCCCTACAGACACTCCCTCCATGGCCACTTACCTTTCCTAGGATTTGATCACATTCAGGTCGAGATTCCACCTTCTACAACAAGTTCTAGGCTTTCTACAGGAAGTTTTGGGCTTTCTATAGGAAGTTCTGTATTTCTACAAGAAACATCCTGTAGAACCTTCAGGTGAGCCAAAATCGATTTTGGAGGGGCATCTAAAAGTTGGAATCTGTTGGTTAGGCCTACAGCCACATCCATGCTTCCATCCTTCACCCTTCTCCATTATTTTTTCCATGCATCCATTTCAAAACTTGTTTCATGGGGAGATGTATATGGGTGATATTAACCTACTCAAGCAGTTTCAGCCGATTCCGATGCACGGTTTCCGAGAAATTGACCTCTGTAATATTCAGCTATTTTCTGTTTTTCTCGAAATCCATGCATCCATTGACCACCATTTCGCTCTGGGAGGTGCATAATGATGATAGAAACATGCTCAGAAAGTTTCAGATCGATCCGATCTATCGTTCAGGAGCAATGGAGAAAACAAGTTGTTGTCTTGGAAAAATTCAGCATCAGCAACTTGAGGGTGCAGATCTGAACATGGAAACAAATTCCTGTAGCTTAGATTCAGCCAGAGGATACTTTCACAAGAAAAAATAGCCATGAATTAGCCATAAAGCCATCATGTAACCACATAAACAAATGCATGCAGCAATAAAAAGGACCCAGCAGCACGTCGACTTACAGGTATGCGTCTAAACCAGTTCCTCTATTTGCATCAATATGATTCGAAAGTGCTTGAACGAATGAAATTGTGGTATTAATCTAGGAATCTAGCAAAGTGAACCGAACAGTGCCTTCTCTAGTGCTCAGCCGGAAATCATGCAGTATACGAGGACAGTCGACTCACGTGAAAATAAAAAAACAGGGAGTGTTGGCAGTTTGAACTCTAGTGCAACTGATCAAGAAGAGAACATGCAATTCATGATAGCACTGTAGTCTGCATGTGGCCACGTGCCCCTGACCACTTCATTCCCTCACCACAAATCATGTCGTAATAAAAAAAATGCTCGGCTGACTCTCACCACCCGCTGATTCATTTGCACCTGAAACGTTCTTAGCCGAAGTACGCGTCCTCTGCTCCCGCAATCTGTTAACATGTCGTCCTCCACCGAGATTTTTGGCCTAGTTCAAAATTCTCCTGCGTACCGGGTTCATTCAGAGGCACAGTGACATCCTTCAAAAGCTGACAAGAGTTCTATAGGAAGAAGTTCTACAGGAAGTATGACATAGCCTTCCGAAACAGAGAAGCCTAGTTTTTCTTCGAAAAATTTGGAGTCCCGAGAGAGGTAGGATCGAAAACACTCTTCCATGCATGATATACTCCAAAAAGGTGATGAATTGAGCTGTTTTGAATTGGAGGGTTAGAGACAAGTCTGCCGTGAGTCAAAAACAATAGTTTTCCTATGTTGCATGGAATTTCTCGGTCTGTTCTGCGTCAATATTCTCCTCCACAGTTCCTGTTAAAACATTTTTTCTCTTGTAGAAAAGATAAATCACTGTGAGGGCTAGCCTGTACATAAAAAATTTTGAAGTTGCACGTTCGTATGTATGTTGGGAGTAAAAATTGAAGTGTTGTACCCTGTCTATGGAAACCTAAGTCTTCCTGTTATACACTGACGACCGAGTATTTGGGTAGCAAAAGTCTTGAAACCAGGGAATTATTATTCATTGATATCAAACAGCCGAGGAATTCTTCCTTGAGTCTAGGGGGAAACCATAAACAAAATTTCCTTTTCTAACCAAAGCATAAGAAAAAGGGAGCACTCTCACCATGCCAGGGGGATTCATAATTCAACATTATCATGGTTATCATTTCAGGTTGCTGTGTGAACTTAGACATGGAATTGATTCACCTCCAAAAAAGAAGTTAAGCATTCCCTATTTTCTTTTGCAATCATTAAGTGAATGTACCACAAAAATGAATGAAGGTATTCTAGACCAGTTGGCCCATCATGGGCTCATCAAATTATTAGTAGAAGACGCCCTGCACACATACATTGTCCCCATATCATGGGAAATCTTCCGAAACATGTCTCGGGATGACAATATTAGAGTTTTGGCCAAAAATATCACCCCATCCAGCAGTAAGGAAGAAAGAACACATCGAAAAAGGTGAGAAAACCAATGATGAAGAAACGAAAGACACTCAGGCACAGCAAGAACAGAGAGGAAAAAGAAAAATGAGCCAAATTGCTAAGCCTAAAACTGTGGGAGGAACAATGGCACAAACACCCCGGAAAAAAAGCTGCAAAATAGAGTAGAGAGTTCTGAAAAAGTCCAAACAAAGGAGGGCACAACCAAGGCAACCAAACATGAATTAAAAGGAAAGCCACATCAAGCCAAACAAGCTGAAATAGTTTCTATAGGAAGTCTGAAAACAGTTTCTACAGGAAGTCCGAAAATAGTTTCTACAGGAAGCCTAAAAATAGTCGACACAGGACTTTCTACAGGAAGTATGGAAATAGAGCAACAAAAGGAGAAATCACCCGAGATTTTGGTCAGGGAGGCAACAGGTATGCTGGCTACCTTAAATACATCTCCACAACAAAAAGGGAAGCGAAAAAGGGAGCCTTCCATGTACTTTAAGGCAAGAAGGAGCATGCGGATAAAAGTTGGCAGACCCCAGCCAGAGTCAAAGGAGCTAATTACAATTGAGGACACCACAGCTAAAAAAAAGGAAGAGTCTCCTTCAAAGAGATCCATCATCTATGAATGAGGAAGCCAAAAACCTTCACCTAGAGAGAGAAAATTAAGATGATGGACTCGAAGACAGTTCTACAGGAAGCTGAGAATTCTCTACAGGAAACTTGGGCTAAGCTAAGAGAGACCAAGAAATTGGAAGAAAAGGTGGCCAAACAATCACAGGAAGAAGGAAAGACAAGGAAACATCTTATGAACAACAGAGAGAGGACAAGTTGTAGGCTAAGGCTGAGGCTTAAAAAAAACTGCTACAAGAAAAGGAGCACAGGAAGTGGGAAGAAGTAGGGAGAAAAGCATGGTTTCATGACCAAGAAGAGGACATCACTTCAGAAGCTTGGCATGACAGGGAGGCCACCAGGGCCATCAAAGGTGAAGAGATAGATTAGTTACTCAGAGGATGAGCAACACTTTCAGTACGGTGGTGATGATGAGTCCCAAAAATGGATAATTATATGGGCTCATTCAGCCTCCTAATTCGACTTAATCCACCATTCTCATTAGTTTATTACATGTTTTTGATTATATTTATGCTAATAGAGTGAATTGGGTTAGTCATTATGCCAACAAATCTAATATGTGCTTTATGCAACATTTTTGGTCAATTTGGAGACAAAATCAAAGGTTTAAATGAGCACTTGGTAGCCAAATTCGTGGAGAGGATTTGTAGGAAGGTGTCCCCTTCATTTATGGGCCCTTACCTCGAATTCTCCACCATCGGCTCAGAGTTCAAGGGCCACCAAATCAATTATCACAAGGGATGCCGAGCAAGGGCTAGTAAAGTGTCGTTAACTACAAGTTTTGGCAACAGAGTTCCTAAAGTTTAGGAGGGCTATTGGGGTCCTCAATTTGTATAAATAAGAGGGCTTAGGGCCTCATTTCAATCAGTCACTTTTTAGGCAGAAGTTAGCTAGTTTGTAGTTCGATTTTAGTCATTTTTTAGGCAGTAGGTTAGCTTTGCATTTCAGCACATTTTCGATCTTTTCCTTGTGGACAGTTTTTGGGATGTAACTATTCTTTTGATCAATAAAGATGAATCCAGATTTGCACCAGCTCTAATCTCTCTTAGGAGGTTGTAGCTCTTGGGGTTGGGTCCAACCCAAGTGCCCAATACCTCCTTTGTTTACCTTTATGTGTTTTTGGTGCATTCCTATAATAAAATATGCTATTTAGATTTAAATCTTATTTTGTTATTTAGGTTGCTTTTGATGATTAAAAAGGATTTTCATGTTCAGAATGATTTGATAGTTTAATAACAGAGAAGATCTTCAAAAGGGCTATCAAGCACCTCTGATCTCACCTCTCCCTCAGTGGGACAATGAGCTGGGACCAAGGTGTCCTTGCTACCACCAAAAACACTGTCTTTGCTTCACCATGCAATTATTAGTGTTAGATCCTCATTTGCCAAAGTTGATATCAGTTGTGGTTGCATGAAAAGGTTCATGATTTATTAGTTACCTACTTATTTCACATGATTTCGTTGCAAATAAACTTCTGTTAATTTTCTTTGCTGCTACCTAGGTCATGTTAGGTCAAAGTAATTAGGTGCTTGATTTTCCACGTCTTTGTTTGTTCAGTTTGAAAAATAACTTGCAGAGCACCTGTAATACTCCTTTATCTGCATGTACTCCATCAATCCCACCTGCTCCATCCTCCAACCCGGATTCTTGCCTTACGTTTGCCACCTTCACTCGCTTTGCCCTAATTCCCATATTTTTGTGCATCATTGCTCTACTTCGCCTTGAACAAATCCAACCATCCTCGCCACTCTTCAGCTCCATTCCCCAAGGCCTGGACCTCCTCACACCATTATCTCACCTCCATACCCACTCCTTCATCTTTCTCCCTCCATCCATCCTCCAAAATCCCATTTCTGAACATCCTGTAGAAAATTACAACATACATCTTGTAGAAATTCCAGAACATCCTGTAGAACCCCTGCAAACTACTCCTGTAGAAGCTCAACGAAGCAGTTTTCTTGATAGCAAACTCTACGAAACTCTTTGAAAGGGTGATAGGGACCCCTGAGGCCCTACAAACCTTCCCAACCTCCTGCAAGCATTGTCTCTCACCGATCCGCCTCTGCCAGTCAAAATAGTGAAAAGCACATGCATGAATAATTCTAACAACTTATTCAAAAATACAAAAAGATGTTTTCTTCAGATAGTGATAACTTAGACACATGCATTTTACCTTCCTAGAAGTCAATGGCATCTCTTTCAGTAGCTTTCATTCTCTTTTTCACTTTAGTAGGGCTAGCTGGTAAAATTAGGGTTTGCTAGGGTTTGCATTTCCTTTCAGCTTTTCAGTTTCTTTCTGCAAGTAGATTAGCTTCCTTTGAGTTAGCTTTCATACATCAGTTAAAAAGCTTCTTCTGAGAGCTCATAGAAGTTGGCTTAAGCCCCTAGTGGACTTGTGCTAGTTGACCAAGTGATAGCTGCGGCAAGAGCTAGTACTTGTGCATACAGCACCATCGCTTCCAAGTTTGTTACGAACTACCGGGTTGATAAAATTAAAGAAGGGAGTCCTAGGAGTTGCAGGATTATTGCTACAATACTGGGGCCCACCACTCGGGTGATATAAAATTCGACAATATGCTTCGTATTCGAACATCAATGGCTTTGGAAATGATCTTATAAATAAGGTTACATAGTGAAATGGGCCTGTAGTCATTAAAAGTTGATCATGGGCGGTGCATAGAATGAGAGCAATATATGTTGAATTTATGTGTAGATGGATTCCCCCCATCATCCTTGAATCCTCCACCATTTCTAGAAGATCATTTTTAAATATATCAAAAAAGTGAGTAAAAATTTGGGCCAACCACCCGTCTGGCCCCGGGCTTTTATCCTGCTTGAAGGTTTTTAACACCTCCAACAATTCATCTTTAGAGACTGCCTTAACAATATTTTCATTATCATCGGCGTCAAACACAGTAGGGTATATGAAATAACCCATAATATATCTCCCACATCAGCCACCCTTTACATTCATATGCACTTTGAAAGTGTGCAACAACTGCACCACTTATCTCCTCCTGTGACTGGAAGCACTTACCATCCACATCATATATTTCCCAAATGGAGTTGATATTGCGCTATGATTTGCATAGCGATGAAATAAATTTGTGTTTTTGTCCCCTTATTTTATCCATATTTCCCGACTCTTCAAACACCATGCAAATTCTATAACATATAAGATACCCTTGTTCTTGTGTTCTAATTCATGAACGTGTCCTAATATTCACTTGAAGTGAATGCGTGATCAACCAAGGCAATAACAAGTCTAGTTCCAGTTGGATTTCCCTGAGCTCCTTTTGCTACTTCTTAACCTTCTGTTTTTTCCATGCTTTTACTTCCCTTCGAAGGGTACCCAACTTTTCCAGAATATGTTCCATCGAGGAAGTCCCCGATATGTGAGCCCAAGTCCATATCATATGAACAAAAGCATTGGAGTTCAGATCTTCTAGCCATGTTCAATTAAATTTAAATGACAACCCATACCTATAACCCTTCACCCGCCAATGCAAGGTAATGGGCCTATGATTAGAGAGGTAATTGTTGATAACTTCGGAATGTGCATTGTCTAGGTGCTCCATCAAGCTCTCATGAAGGATAAAGTGATCCAGACTTTTCGTGATGTGTGCCTCACCCTTTCTACCATTATCTTAGGCGAGAACTAACTTTGATGGACCCAGATCAATAAAATTATGCTCAATAATAGCCTCACAGATCAGACCCACCATTGGGTCAATTTTCCTATACTTCTTCCATACTTCATCCAGTCCAACAGTACAATTAAAATCCCCCACGATAATCAGAGAAGCAAGGTTCATAATAGCAGAATCAAATAGTTTTTCCCAGAATACCATCTTGTTCCTATATGGACCATATAGGTTCAATATGTGAATATGGTCTCTTTGCCCACGAAAATAGCCTTCAATTAAGATTCCGGCTGAACATGAAAAAGATTTAGCACGAACCTAGTGAGGATCCCATAATACCATAAGACCTCCAGATAGACCAGCTGTAGCCATGGCAGCAATGTACCATTCCCGGAACATTTTCCAGAAGTAATCAACAACGTGAGAAACCGAATACATGGTTTCTTGAAGTAAATGGTACAAGGATGTACAGAAAGAAAAATATGCTTAAGAGCCAGGAACTTAGAGGGAGTTCCCAATCCTCGAATATTCTTAATCCTCAAATATTAAGAGATAATATAGAGGTCATGGCACACCCTTTGTGGGCATCCATGCTCCAAGGGCCCGAGTGGGAGGTACATCAATAATAGGCACATCTATAAGAAATCCATCAATAGGAGAATTTTATATATTATGTCTGGCACAACCCCTAAAATGGTGACTTCCATGGTTGTTCTTATGTCTGATAGTAATATTCCCCACCGAGGTGGGATTGATATGGGGAGAAGAGATGCCTGATGGCTTATGTATGGTAAGATACCACAGGTCAAGGGTTTTCCTGTGAGGAAGATAGTCTAAATCACTACCGACGGATTTGGTAGGAGAGGCCAGCAGGGTGGTGGGGGGGCTACTACTGATTCATAGACCCTGTGATTGAGGGACACGCAGTGGAGACAGAATATAGGTAACACATGATGTGGATGGGACGTCATGTGCGTGAAATAGTTTGGGAATATCATGACCAGGGGAAGTGAGACCCGGGGATGGAGGTCGAACTCGTAGACCAGGAAAACTAGATCTAGAAAAATCAGATTTCTTAGAGGAAAAGGGGGATGATGGGATGGTGACAGGAGAAGTTCCATATCATGAGGATCCATGTATAGAAAAACATGGAGGATGGAAACCATAATGTGAACCTAAATATCAACGTGGACTTTTGCCTTGGTGAAAATCAGCACCTTGATGCAACTTTTTCGATGCCCCCATACAAGTCCATCCATTTGATCTGCCACCCCAGTACCATAGACAATTTACCAAGATGTTCCTAGTATGATGGAAAAGGAGCATCGAAATGACACCCCCCAATAATCCAACCTCTATGTAAGGTTAGTCTCCCCCTAGTGAAGCTCAATATGATCAGGGAAGCCCCCTCTATACTCTCTCTCAATATGAATCCATGCAACTCGTTTATCAGGGGCCCCTAGGCACCGAGGATCCACGTACACAAATTTCCTAACAACATTACCAATATCCTTCAAAGCCTGGTTCATCCATATCTCGATAGGCAGGCTAGGTAACTTCACCGAAATTAAATTATTTTGTGGGGTGTTTTTAAGAGAGTTGAAACCAATAAACCAAGAGTGGAGTTCCATAAAACTGTGCCCATCTATCCACGAGATAGATTTAATATTTTGCAGGTCTTCTTGGCTAAGGAAATGGAAGCTATACCAGCCCTGAAGGAACCTCACAACCATCAGCATATAACCCAGGATAGACTTCCACTTCTGCTCTACCCAAGTTCTCATGTCGGAATCACTTCTTACTAAGGGTGAAACTTTTGATAGTTGAGAAGCCATCTTGAACTGGGTAGCTGACATTGTTGGCTTATAGGGGGCCTGACCTAGGTTCAGAGTTATTTAGCCAAATAAATCCCTACACTACTGGACCTTTCAGCGTCAGCCCACGGAGCGCGGATTGAAGTCTCACCCGAAGCAGTATGGGTGGATGCTGGAGCCAAGTTTCCACACCCTTGACATATCTATGGTGTCGATTTAGTCCAACCGTGCCTACCTTCGCATAGGTTACTTCATGCATTTTTCTAACCTTCAATACCCTCATGATCTGTTATAATCGTCTTTTGTGCATCTATGGCAACGACCTGCGCTATTTCCCCAAATTACACCGAAAATCTTACTTATCTTCTCACAGATGTTAGTTAACTTTGCGAAAACAAATATTCTATCTCGCATTCACTTAATCAACACATTCATATATATTCGAGCATCATATAAACAATAGAATTGCAATTTATACTTAATATATTCAATGCATAAAACAAGAAATAAATACACATAATTGATATGAGACTTCTCTTTATTAATACTTCCAACTATTATAGGCTTGACTCACCCTGCGCACTCAGCTGCAGGGGTCCGTGCGCTTGGCTGCAGGGGTTTGCACACTAAGCTGTAGACTACTAGGCCTCTGTGCACTCAGCTGTAGAGCCTTCTCCTACTCTACGACCCAAAACTAGACTTTACTCCACACATATGACTCAATTCTTCATCCTTCTCCAAATTTCTTAACTACTTAGAGCCTCGCTCCATGGGTAGATCTCTACAGCTGACATTAAAATAACAAAACTGAGGGCAGACAACCCTATGACTCTTTTACAAGCTATGCGCTCCGCGCCCACAAAATGCGGAGTCTTTACATTGGAGTTACAACTTTTGACCAAAATCTGGGCTCTGAGCCCCAAAACATCCCTTAGGGGATCTTGTGCCCAACAGGCCCCCAACATAAACATCTTGACTCACCCTTGAGTCACTCTGTCAGTGTGGAGATCTTTGCATGAATACCTCCCAATTCTGCCTAAATCGCTGCAAGATCAACAACGCACTGAGCAGCTTCCTACTATACTTCCTCAATGCACTATTCAGAGACCGTTGTGGCTGAATTGCTATCCTGAACCTTTTCCTTTGTTTCTTGCAGCTACGTGAGCTTTGCTTCAATGGAGGATATAATGATATACACCTCATCAATCCACGACTGTAAGCACGCCTTCAAAACTACTTCCTTATGCCGAGCAACGTCCACCTGCTCCATGAGCGCTTTAGTCTACTGCATCCTTGTGAGCCTCTGTGTAAGGGAAACCATCTGTGCGGTCCCTATTGGGTTGTGTTATATTATTTCCATGACTAGCCCACGTAGTTAATTGGGGGTTAGAGGGGGGGTGGAGCCCCCCCCCTTTTTTGTGCCTATTGCGTAGCAGGGGGGTCATAGGGGGTTTGAGGGGTGTAGGTAAACCCCCCTCTATGGGGTCCGGGGCAGCGCCCGAGAAAATTTTGTTTACTAGACCCTATGTTAGGTTGGGTGGACCTACCTATGGTTTTGCACATGATTTCCGCACATGGTTTTTGACGCGATGGTTTTCAGTCAATGGTATTGGATGCTTCGGCATGAATAAATATGTATTGTAACATTGAAAGGAACATAATGAAAAATAAAGCTGGTAGTCCCAATTATGGGATCCAAGGGAAAATATCTATGTATATGTGTTTTATGTGTTATGATCTCGCATTGTTTATTTTCTTTGTTTTAGAATTCGTATGCAGGTAATTTCTGTAAGGGGGTTAAAACCTACATTTGGTATCAGAGTTGTTTTGGCTTCAAGGGGATGCCTTTGTTGCTGAGGGGTTTCGATCAGGCCTATGGGAGACCCTGTTCAGTGGGAGATCTGTGGGATAGATTTTGGTGGTGAAAGAAGATGGCGAGCAGTGGAAAGACAGAGATCGAGAAATTTAATGGCCAGAGTTTTGAGTTATAGAAACTCAAGATGGAGGATCTGTTGGTAGATAAAGATCAGTGGATCACGGTAGATCCAGGTACTAAACCAACGGGAGTGTCTGATGAAGAATGGAAGAATTTGGATTGGAAGGCAAAGAGCACAATATGATTATGTGTCTCAGATTCAATATTGCTGAATGTATCAGGGGAAGCTACGACGAAGGCTTTGTGGGATAAGTTAGGGAATTTGTACCAATCTAAGTCTCTGGTGAATAAACTGTTCCTACGAAAAAAGCTATATAACCTAAGGATGAAAGATGGAGACGTGGTGACAGAGCATCTAAACACATTTAATACAATGGTAAGTCAGTTATTAGCTATTGATATTAAAATTTCATATGAAGATAAGTGCATCAGTTTGTTGTGTTCTCTACCAGATTTGTGGGATAGTCTAGTTATTGCAATAGGTAGCAATGCAAATGCCTTGCAGTTTGATGAAATAGTCTCATCCTTGCTAACGGAGGCAATGAGATGGAAAAATATGGAGAGCCAAAATGGTGATGTCTTGTCTGTACGAGGATGGTTCCATAACAGAAACAAAAATAAGTCATCAAGTGGGAGGTCTAAATCTAGAGGGAGATCTAAATCTCTAGGAAAACCTATAAAGGTGGTGTGCTGGAAATGCGAAAAGGAAGGGAACTACAAAAGGGACTGTAAATTAAAGCTCCTGATAAAGGAAAGGGATCCGATGATGCTCCTTCTGCAGAGGTGAAAACCACCTCCGATGAAGGTGGGGATGTGTACTTGGCTTCTTCAAGTACACATGTAGATCATGAGGCATAGTTCATTGACTTAGGTGCATCCTTTCACTTCACTCCCCATAGAGAGCGGTTCTGCGAGTATGAGAAATATGATGGTGGTGATGTCTTCTTGGGGGATGGTAGGAAGGCTAGAATCGTTGGTCGCAGAAAAGTAAAGTTGAAGTTGCAAGGTGGAAGGGTTAGAACACTTCTGGTTGTTTTGCATATTCCTGCATTAGCCAGAAATCTTATTTCTGTAAGCAAGCTAGATGATGCAAGTGCAAAAATAGTGCTTGAGAAGGATACCTACAAGATGGTTCGGGGGGCACGGGTATTGATGTGGGGAGTTCTAATTGGAACTCTATACAAGTTGCAAGGTAGAACTGTTGTTGATGGGTGCAACAGTTCTGTGGTTCCTGAAAGTGGAGCAAAAAATCTAGTGGTCTCTGGAGAGAAGACCATGCTATGGCATCAAAG
>APFE030003808.1:0-11032 GCA_000404065.3 Pinus taeda
TTCAACCAAACAAAAGCTCATGGACAAATGATACTACGTCTAAATAAGACTCGGACTTGTCTGTTTTAATACCAGTGTTCTACTCATATTCAAGACATCTAGAGTTCAGTTTCGTTGCATAAAGATCTTCATTCTGTATATGAATTCTTGAAATTAAGAATTAACTCACTACACTACAATTTCTCCTGTTTACAAATGTCATTGGCATTATGACTGGATTTGATTGAAGAGTGCGGCTTACCTTTTAAACCCCAGTGCTTAATTTTCATATGTTTGCTATATCAAACATCAACCTGCTTGAAGTTTTAATTTCAACTAACTCGTTCTGGACTGCGCCTTTAGATTCTAGGTTTCAACAATCGAACACATCGCTTACATCAACGTGCTTACCATTATAACATAACATTCCACACTTTCAATTGCGCCATATCCTTAAACATTTAGACAGAGTTAGATTGTTTCTGCTCAGGTCCATTTCAAACCAATTTATTGTTTGTTCTTCTACGCTCCCATTGATTTCTATATCTGAAAATACATCTCAGTGCCTCCTCTCAGCCACTGCTTCAGTATCATTCAGGTCATAATACCAGCAATACTACGAATCTACTCAATTACTTATTGGTATATATGTAGTCAACTTAAAATATGACTCTGGACGCTTATTAGCACAACCATTAACATACCTTCCCAATTGACCGTTGCAACGTGGTTCTGACCAAATTATGGAATGCGTCTTCACAAATTGAGTTCATCTTCACTGAGAATCTACTTTGCTGTGTAATGACCTCCACATTTTTGGAACAATTCCATTTATTTTCTACACATTCTGAATGCCACTAACATTGAATCGTGCATTTTTCCCCAACAGCATTCTGTCAACACTGTCAAATTGTACATTTCCTTCCGCATGTGTTGATCGATTAATAGATATGAACAATTCCTTTGTATACTTTCTCATACACTGATATTCGATCCAACTTCTACAAGACTGATCGATCTTTCTCTTCCTGCGTTTTCTTCGACAATTACAATTTTAGTTTCATTCCAGCATGAATCGATTTAACTGAATTCTGTTTTCTTTCCATATGCCTAAAAAAATCCAAGCATTCTAAAGCAGGACTTAAAATCGATTCTGTATTCAATTAATTACTGTAACATCGATGTCGAGTTATTCACCCATGAACAGAATCATATTACCAAGTTCTTACAAAAATTAAACCAATTCAACCAAAAGCGAATTCAACAATGTACATAAGCCCACAAGTCAAATTCTATGCTGATATATATGAAACCAACATTTTCGAGGAAACCTCATTAATGGCCAAATATCAAAATTCCGTGGCCCTTTCCGCTGTATCTAAACATATAAGAAAAACACTGTCTCCTACTTCTCTCCCTATTCTATTCTACCTCCATGTTTTTTTCTCTCAAACCCCCTCTTATTTATACAATTAAAAAATCATTTAATTAAATGCTCAATCCCTTCAATTCCTCAACAAACCCCTAAATCTCTCAACATCCCTAAAGGATAGATCTTTATCCCTAAAATCATTCAGCTAATTAAATTCCCTCATATCCTTTAAATAAAAAGATATTTACAAAAATCCTCACCTTCTCCTATTTTATGCAAATTAATTAATAAAATATTAAAAATCATCACACCCCCTTTTAACATATTTACAAAATAAAAAAAACCCTTGATGCTCCTGCATCAAAGTTGCAGGACAACAGTCAAAAATATAAGCAGTGATTAGATTTGAAATGGAGAGAGGTGTAGTTTAATGTAGGGGATGAAGTCCTCGCACACTTGCACAAGGAGCATTTTCCTAGAGGTGCATATAACAAGCTAAAGTACAAAAATATAGGCCCCTACAAAGTTCTCCAGAAATTTTCAGGAAACACTTATGAATTACAGCTACCACCAGGAATAGGCATCTCACCCATCTTTAATGTGGCAGACCTGTTTCCATACGCTGCTGATCCAAAAGAAGACAGTACCGCATGGCCTACACGGGACACACAGGAGGGAAGTGATACTTGGATGAGACAAATGCCTTACGCTCAGCCCCTCGAGATCGAGAGGATCCTCGACACTCAGGTGGCCAAGCGAACTCGATGGAAAGAGTATCTGCAATATCTGGTTAAGTGGAAGAACCATCCTATTGAGGACAGTTCGTGGCTTAATGCTAGACAGATATAGCAAGCGATTTATTCAATCGAGAAGCTCATGGACAGAGTCATGAATTTTTCTTACCCCGGGAGCCTGATGTGGGAGCATCCAGCTAAGGGCATCATGACCAAGTGTTGGTCTTAGCCAAGAAGGACATGTTCAAAAAATTTTAATTTCATTTACGTTTGATGAATAAAACGGTGTCTAGGAATTAGTTTTTTTTTTTATTAATTAGTTAAGAAACATTGGAAACAGTACAGTTAGGGTAATGTCACAACAGTTGCATTGTTTTGTCATTTTCTTTATCCATCTTACAAGTGTTTGTTCATAAACAAAATGTGTAATATTGTAACTCCTACAGTACTTTTGTAACTCCTACAATACAAGAAAACCCAACAAGATTATCAACTATGTAACTATAAAGGGTAACTGTATGGAATCGAGAATAGTTTTAGTAATTGTTCCAACACAATATAAAAGTCAATGTAATATGATCATGGAGGGGTTCAACATATGCAAACAGAAATACAATATAGAGAATAATTACTTTCATCCGAAAACATCCGAGTCCATCTGTAATAATTCTTTGTGATATTCATTTACTTTTTCCCTTAATTATTGAGCAAGCTAAACTAAGTAAATACTGCACATTCCTATACTTTTCTTTATTTCCTTTCTTAAAGAACAGAATGTAGGCAAAGAAAATTGCACGAGTATTTCCGATATGAAGGCTGGCAATCAACATACAAAGTTCACGAAGGAAAGAGCTGAGCACATCGCGAACAGTTCGACCAAGAACAAGAATATAAACGCTGAGCAACAAAACCCAGGACAGAGGTAACAAAGTATAACCAAATAAACTATTTAATTCTTTTCATTTCAACAAAAAAAGACATTTGTGTACATATAACAGTCCAGGGATAACCCTTCGAACGACGAAAGAAACAAATGAACCAGCAGAACCCTAAGGGTGAGGGTTTTGGACGACCACCCTCCAAAATAGTGTTTTACAATTACAAAATTGCAGAATACAAACAAGGGTTTGTACCAAACTAACCCAGGTTGCATAGTGACAACAGAGGAGAACAAGCGGACAAGGACTGGGACTCTGCCTAGCAAATCGATAGAGACCAATAGTAAAAACAAATTGATAACAGTGGTAGAGCCTACCAGGAAAAAGTCGTAGAATTTTCACCAACCACACCAAGGAACGAACCCCGAACTATGCAAATAAAACAAGGGGACATTGTCAACCAACTGTCAACAGAGAAAAAGGCGGAAGCAAACAAAGAGTAAGGAATTGTATGTACAGTAAACCAAATTATTTACCTGGAGGTTTAGTCGCGTGGAAAGAATGCAAACCCACTGAGCCACAGTCCATGGTGACATCCTGAGACCAAGGAGCCATTCTTGTTAGAACTGGAGGAAGACAGAGAGCGCAAACAAATCATGGAGAGACAACATACCTAAAAAGAACTGCGATCAAAGGAGGCCACCGCGACTGTGACCTATAGCATGCAAACCCATTAATTAAATTTAACAAGTAGAAGAACCTCAATAAAACAAGAATGGTGGATAAAATATAAGTTTAGCAACAGAACAGACAAAGATAATAGCCTTCTCTTACATAGACGAGTGGAACCGTCACACTGTGCCCAAGGAACCGAGCAACAAAGCCAACAGAACAAACGAAGGTGCCATACCAACAAGCATCATAACGCATAGCTGGGCAGACGAAGATCTGTGGCTTACATCCATACAGTTGTAGCATGAAACCTCACTTCTATACCAAACCCTCAATGCAGCAAAGTCACAAGAACGAAAAAATGAAGAAATGACATAGAAGGCAGGGTTTTGGTATAAACCAAAGAGCGGGAAATGGTAACCAAGGCAAGTACTTCCAGCACTACAGAATTAAAGTCCAACATAAATTCCATCTAACGCAATCTAGAACCATCCCATGATCAACCCCTAATCCCAAGTGTTAAGTCCTAAATCATTACCTAATCATTTAATTGTTGATTAGCGCAATCACATATTATTGTCAACTATTAGAGTGTGGAATTGCAGGATGGTCCCATCATAGTGGTATCAGAGTAGGATTTAGTGTTTTTTCCTAAGAAATGGAAGTTGGAAGACGAGGACGTGGAAGAGGTGCTCAGAGAGCAAAAGATGAAGGATTGAAAGAAGAAATTAGGATCCTTACTGCGCGTTTGGAGGCAGTTGAAGCAGGAAGGAGAAGGGATCCAGAGGTAGGAGATGACATCGAAGAAGAAGCCATAGAGACAACAGATGGATCAGATGAAGAAGGATCAGAAATGAGACTCTTAAGGTCAGTCTTATTGGCAAGTAGCAAGCCAAAACTATAACTCTGAAATTATGGCAGCAGCTTGTCCACAGAGGTTCTGTTGGACTGGATCATCGAACTGGACAAATATTTTGAGTGTCAAGAGGTCAGTGAAGATCGGAGAGTTAAGTTCATTGCAACAAAGCTGAAGGGACACATGGCCCTGTGGTGGGACAGTGTCCAAACAGAGAGAAGGAGCATGAACAAGTTTCCAATCAAGAAATGGTCAAGGATGGTGGCCAAGTTGAAAGGTAGATCCCTGCCTAAGGATTACCAGATTGCACTACATCAGCAAGTGTAGAATCTGAAGTAGAAAGGGATGGCAATAAGAGAGTACACTTAAGAATTCTACTGGGTAAATTTAAGAGTCGGTTATATGGAGGAAACCCCAGAGAAAACAACAAGGTATGTGAATGGTTTAAGGTTAGAAATATTAGATGAAATGGGCATTCTTTCCCCAAAAAACATAGAAGAAGCATATCAAAGTGCTATGAAAGCAGAGGAGAATATCACTAGGAAACAAAATGCTAGGACAGGACAGGGAACCAGTAGAGGAAGAGGACAATCTTATGGCAGAGGACGAACTGCCAGCAATAGTGAAGAAGGTAGCAGTTCCAAAGCTTTTGGGACAGTAGAAAAAGGTGACAGCACGAGAGGTGGTAGGCCTTATCAACGAGGAAGGGGAAATGGTTGAGGCAGAGGAGCTAATTATCAATGTTACAGGTGCCACAAGTGGGGGCACAGATTTTTTGAGTGTCATAAGGCAGAACAAGCTAGACAGAGGGATGTGTATGTTGCACAGCCAGAGGAAGCAAAGGCACCTCCCCAAGAAGCATAAAATGTGCCGGAAACAGGGGAAGCCTTAGTTTTGAACAAGGTGTTGCTGAAACCAGCCAAAGAAATAGTTGAACAAACTCAAAGGAGAGCCTTGTTCCCGACAGTTTGTAAGTCACACGGTAAATTTTGTAAGTTTATTATCGATAGTGGGAGCACAAATAATCTGCTTGCCATGTAGATGGTGGAGAAGTTGGGGTTGAAACGATTGAAGCATCCCACTCCTTACAAGGTATCATGGCTGCAAAAAGGCCATCAGCTATTGGTGGATGAGCAATGTGAAGTGGAGTTCCATATTAGCAGATATAAGGATAAGGTTATTTGTGATATAATGTCGATGGATGTATGTCACATGATGCTAGGCAATCCATGGCAGTATGACAGGAAGGTAGTACATGACGGGAAGACAAACTGTTATATGTTTGTCAAAGATGGGATCAAGCACATGCTTGTGCCCATCAAGGAAGAAGAGACAGCGGAAATAAGCGGGATGAGAGTGTTACTAATGGGCGGAAAACAATTTTTGAAGCAAATTGAAGATAGTGAAGTAAGCTATGATGTTGTACGAAGTGCAAAGATGGTGCTGCTACACACAGAGGTGTCAGAATTGCCTGCGGAAATTCAGCAGACCCTGCAGGAGTTTAGCGATATAGTAGTGGATGACTTGCTAGATAAATTGCCTCCCAAGAGTATAAGTCATCATATTGAATTTATACCCAAAGCAAGTCTACCAAATAAGGCAACGTATCAGATGAGCCCCAAAGACAATGAGGAGATTAGAAAACAAGTGTAGGAATTGCTAAATAAAGGGATGATAAGGGAGAGTTTGAGCCCTTGCACAATTCCAACAGTTCTCGCTCCCAAGAAAGGAGGAGATGGCGAATGTGCACAAATTCGAGGGCCATCAACAATATTACCATCTGGTACAGATTTCCACTGCCACAAATGGAGAACATGATGGACTGCTTAAGTGGGGCAGCATATTTTTTAAAAATTGATTTAAAGAGTGGGTATCATCATATTCGAATCCGAGAAGGGGATGAGTGGAAGACAACCTTCAAAACTAATGAAGGACTGTATGAGTGGCTCGTAATGCCATTCAGACTGAGCAATGCACCCAGTACCTTTATACGATTAATGAACAAAATGCTGAAAGAATTCATTGGGAAGTTTGTGATAGTGTACTTGGATGATATATTAATTTTCAGCAAGACAAAGGAGGAATGATTTGTGACCAGATGTAAAGTGTGTCAGTTTGCAAAAGGACACAATCAAAGTATGGGACTTTACATGTGATTTCCCATTCCAAGTAGACCGTGGGACTCAGTCAGCTTGGACTTCATCTTGGGTCTACCAAAGACACAATGGGGTTATGATTCAGTGATGGTAGTAGTGGACCGGTTTTCGAAGATGGCACATTTCATCCCTTGCAGAAAAACTAGTGATGCCACTCATGTGGCCCACTTGTTCTTTACAGAGATCGTTAGGCTATATGGTCTACCTAAGTCCATTCTCTCTAACAGGGACATGAAGTTTACAGGGCACTTTTGGCGCACCCTATGGAAGAAGATGGACACGCAGTTAAGTTTTAGCTCTACTTATCACTTGCAGACTAATGGGAAAACAGAGGTAATAAACAGAATTTCTGGGAACTTGCTACGAAGTTTGATTGAATAAAATTCACGAATGTGGGATCGAGAACTTGCCTAGGTAGAGTTCACTTACAACGACTCGCCTAATCATAGCATGAGTTACAGTCCTTTTTAGATCTTATATGGTATGCATCCTCACAGAGTACACGAATTATGAGATCTAAGACAGTAGGAAAGACAAAGCGCTGATGGGGAGGATTTCGCTAAAGCGATGAATGATTTACACGATCAGGTGAAAATAAAGTTGCAGGACAACAGCCAAAAATATAAGCAACGAGCGGATTTGAAATGGAGAGAGGTGCAGTTTAATATAGGGGATGAAGTCCTCACACACTTGCGTAAGGAGCATTTTCCTAGAGGTGCATATAACAAACTAAAGTAAAAAAAGATAGGCCCCTGCAAAGTTCTCCAGAAATTTTCAGCAAACGCTTATGAATTACAGCTGCCACCAAGAATAGGCATCTCGCCCATCTTTAATGTGGCAAACCTATTTCCATACACTGCTGATCCAAAAGAAGACAGTACCGCACGGCCTACATGGGACACATAGGAGGGAAGTGATACTTGGATGAGACAAATGCCCTGCACTCAACCCCTCGAGATCGATAGGATCCTCGACACTCAGATGGCCAAGCGAACTCAACGGAAAGAGTATCTGCAATATCTGGTCAAGTGGAAGAACCGTCCTATTGAGGACAACTTGTGGCTTAATGCTAGACAGATAGAACAGGCGAGTTATTCATTCGAGAATCTCATGGACCGGAGTCATGAATTTTTCTTACCCCGGGAGCCTGATGCAGGAGCATCCAACTAAGGGCATCATGACCGGGTGTTGGTCTCAGCCAAGAAGGACAGGTTCAAAAACTATTAATTTCATTTACGTTTGATGAATAAAACAGTGTCTAGGAATTATTTTTTATTATTAAGTAGTTAAGAAACATTACAGACAGTACAGTTAGGGTAATGTCACAACAGTTGCATTGTTTTGTCATTTTCTTAATCCATCTTACAGGTGTCTGTTCATAAACAAAAAGTGTAATATTGTAACTCCTATAGTACTTTTGTAACTCCTACAATACAAGAAAACCCAACAAGATTATCAACTATGTAACTATAAAGGGTAACTGTATGGAACCAAGAACAGTTTGAGTAACTGTTCCAGCACAATATAAAAGTCAATGTAATACAATCATGGAGGGGTTCAGCATATGCAAACAGAAATACAATATAGAGAATAATTTCTTTCATCTGAAAACATTCGAGTCCATTTGTAACAGTTCTTTGTGATATTCATTTACTTTTTCCCTTAATTATTGAGCATGCTAAACTAAGTAAATACTGCGCATTCCTATACTTTTCATTATTGCCTTTCTTAAAGAATAGAACACAAGAAAAGAAAATTGCACGATTATTTCTAGTACGAAGGCTGGAAATAAACATATAGAGTACACGAACGAAAGAGCCGAGCACATCACGAATATTTCGACTAAGAACGAGAATATAGACGTTGAGCAATAAAACCCAGGAAAGTGGTAATAAAGTATAACCAACTACACTGTTTAATTCTTTTCATTCCAACAACAATAGATATTTGTATACATATAATAGTCCAGGGATAAACCTTTGAACGGCGGAAGAACCAAATGAACCAGTAGAAACCTAAGGGCGAAGGTTTAGACAGCCACCCTCCAAAATAGTGTTTTACAATTACAAAATTGCAGAATACAAACAAGGGTTTGTACCAAACTAACCCAGGTCACATAGCAACGACAAAGGATAACAAGCGAACAAGGACTGGGACTCTGCCCAGCAAACCGATAGAGACCAATAGTAAAAATAAATTGATAACAGTGGCAGAGCCTACTGGGAAAAAGCCGTAGTGCTTTCACCAACCACGCCAAGGAATGAACCCCCACTTGTGCAAACAAAACAAGGTGACATTGTCAGCCAACTATCAACAGAGAAAAACGTGGAATCAAACGAAGAGTAAGGAATTGTATGTACAGTAAACCAAATTGTTTACCTAGAGGTTTAGTCGCGTGGAAAGAATGCAAACCCACTGAGCCACAGTCCACGGTGACGTCCTGAGACCAAGGAGCCATTCTTGTTAGAACTGGAGGAAGACAGAGACGGAAAACAAATCATGGAGAGACAACATACCTGAAAAGAACTACGAGCAGAGGAGGCCACCATGACTGTGACCTGTAGCATGCAAACTCATTAATCAAATTTAACAAGTAGAAGAACCTCAATAAAATGAGAACAGTGGGGAAATATAAGTTTAGCAACCGAACAGACAAAGAGAGTAGCCTTCTCTTACACATATGAGTAGAACCTGTTAGAGTCGGTCTAGTAGCCCTCCATCGGCGATCAAAACTCTTTGCATTTGCATAAGTAGGTGTCTCATCAGTGTCATCTCATTGCATTCCATTAGGCATGCCATAACCTTGATGGAGGAGCCAGTGTCTTTATTCCCCTCTTGGCACTGCTGGATCAAGTTGTTTCATTCAATAAACTCTTTCAAGGTTACTTGTCTTGTCTGGAGGTCAAAAGTCCTAGGTCTAGGGTTTAGGTTCATTTTGTCTTTGAGGTCATGTCTTTAAAAGTCAATAAATGCCCAGCAGGCCAGAGGGATGACTATCAAAGTATTTCTTCAAAAGATTTCATCTTGTACAGCTAATTTTTACCTTGGATTTAAAAACCCTATTTTTAAAGACAAGGTCATTTTATCATTTTGTAAAAGGTTGCAAAAATTCATCAAAAGTCAGTATGCAGCCCTGGTCCCCTTTGCCAAGATTCCTCAGAAGCTATCCCTGCAAAAATTTTCAAGAAAAAGCATCAGTTCAACCAATTTCAGGACAAAAGAAAACCATAAAGTCAGCAGCATTTAAATTTTGAAAAAGTGTCAAGTTATAAACATTAGAAAGAGGGTTTGAGGGGAAATTAATTTAAATCAAGCCTATAAAGCCCCTCTCTCCCTCCATTTGATCATCATTTGCCTCAAAGCAATAGTGAAAAGCGATTTGGAGAAAAAATCATGCGAAATTGCATACAGGACCTACACGCGACCCGTCCATACCTATGCGCGACCTGTTGGGTGGGCGCGACCCGTCAAGGGGGTCCCAACAATTGGAAAACAGCATGGGCGCGACGTGTTGGGCGCGTGCGACCCGTCCAAACCTACACGCAACCCGTCGAGAATTCACCTACAGCAAATTGCTTACAAACTTCAAAACGACCCCAAATGTCCTCAAGTTTGCAGGTAGGCCTTTAATCATTAATGTTTTTTGCTTGCTAAAGCAAAATGATCATGGAAAATGTGCATAAATGCCATCAAGTTGAAATGGGAAATTCATGTGTATTTAGCTTAAAAATATCAAAGGTAGGGTTTTGTTTTGTTGTTTTCAAGGTCATCCTTTTCACCCCCACTTTTTCCCCACATCCCTTTACCACCTCCCATATCATTTCTACCTAATCTCCCTACCAAAAATACCAAAAGCCCTAAAACACCACCCCTATCCCTAAAATTCAATAACATAAACCCATGTTATGATTTCTTCCCTAAATTCCCTTTTTCATATATTTTCCCTTTGTTCCCTCAAAAGGTCCCTTCCCTAACATCTCCCTTGTGTTATTTGTCCCCTTGAAGCAGCATTTCAATAGTTAAAATAGTAGGTCATTTGAGCAGAAGCAGCAGTACATTTCAACCACTTTGCTCTTGAAACCATGTCAGAAACTGAAACTGACTATGAGCAAAGTGATTACCGTGAGTCAACACCAGAGGTTGAGGTACAAAGGAGGAGGGGTGGTAAGGGTGGTCATCATGTGAGAGAGGAGCCCACCTCTTTGACCTATTTGCAGGCTTGTCCACTTGCAGTCACATGTTTCCGCTATCAATCATGTTATGAATTTTGTGAGAGGATTTCTCAAATTCAGCATCACAGGGAATTGGTCCGCTTGTTTGTTTTGCATTTGCATGACGGGCATGTAAATATTGCAGGGGTGGATTTTACATTGACACCTGAGATG
>APFE030003822.1:0-24612 GCA_000404065.3 Pinus taeda
CTTGCAGTTGAGTTTTGTCCATCTTCTCACCTTGTATCTGACAGGGGGGGAAATGATGGTCATCTACAAGCTTCAAAGTCACATCAAGCGAGCCTGAGCCACAACCTGCCACACCAGCTTCAGAGTTGTAGCTAGAGACAAAGATGCCTGAACATGCCTTCAGTTGGTGATGTGGGACACTTCCTCTAGCAGAAGACTTACAGCTTGTTGCCAGTTTTGGAAGAGTTCCGGAGATAAAATTAAGAACGCTTCCTCTAGCAGAAGACTTACATCTTCTTGCTAGTTTTGGAAGAGTTCCAGGAATTGCATAAGCATTCCAGAGTTGTTGGTCATCCTTAAACCATCACAGGTTGAGACTTCCCTTTTCAGGTTGAAGTTTTACCTTTTATGTGGGGGTGAGGCCTCTTTTTACGGTGAAGGTTTCCCTTCTTTAAAGACAATAGGATCACTTCCTCTAGCCGAAGACTTACAGCTTCTTGCCCAGTTTTGGAAGAGTTCCAGGAACTTGCACTAAGCGTTCCAGTGTTGGTGGCTATCCTTAAACCACCGCCTTTTTTACCAACATTTCATAGAGCACATTCAGCCTAGTGCTTCCATGCATTATTGCACATTTTGTATTACAGCTCTTTTCTTGGACTCATACATAACCCTTCGGATTAAGGGGGGGAATGTTGGACACCTAATCCTAAAGGGTTAGCGTGGAAGTCGAATGGACAAAGCAGTCCAAGGGACCTTGGGATGTGAATCCCAACGGTCACCAAATGTACTATAAATGTATATCTAATTGTTAATAAAAATGTACTGTCATGCTTTATCTTTCCATTTTTTCTCGTTAACCATGTCTGTTTAACATTACATCTATTGATAATTTCTCATGGTATACTTGGGTGTATCTTCTCAGGAAAAAATCTAAAGTTTTTGAGCACTTTGAAGACTTCAAATCACTAGTTGAGACACAGTCAGAGAGAAACATCAAAACCCTCCATACAGACAATGGGGGGGAATATGTTGACACAAAACTTCAGAACTTTTGCCTTTAGTCTGGCATACAGTTGCAGTACACAGTTCCATACACTCCGCAGCAGAATGAAATTGCTGAGAGAAAGAACTGATCTCTCAAAGAGATGGCTTCTTGCATGTTGCATGCCAAGTCACTGCCTCATAAGCTCTGGGTTGTAGCACTTAATTGTGCTAACTACATCCAGAACAAATCTCCTCAGAGGTCTGTCAAGGATCAGACCCCCTTTGAGGCTTGGAGCGGCACTAAACTAGAGGTCACTCACCTCCGTGTTTTCGACTTTCAAGCATGGGCCCGGATCCCCTCCGAAAAGAGGAAAGCTCTTGATCCACAGAGCATTGAGTGCATCTTTGTTGGATACCCTGATGGTATGAAGGGATATCGACTCCTGATTCCCTCTACGGACAAGCTCATCATTGAGTGAAGTGTCAAATTTGAGGAAAGTCTCTCGCATGCACCTCAATCGCCGCATGTAGACACTTTTTATCTACCTCATGTCTGAGATGATGACTTAGTGCACTCAGTGTAGATACAGATCATGCGGATGCCAAGGAAGAGCATGCAGATGCAGAGACAGAGTCTTCAGATACAAATCTAGTGCATGCAAATGATGATCCACATCCAAGCCTAGATCAGGCTTCCAAAAGTGAATCATATTCCCCTGTCATAAATCACAGAACAAGGAGCTTACGTGAGATATATGTACAAGACCAACCAGCTGCTAGAAATGGTCTTGTGGGGGATAATTCTGATCTACAGAGGACTAGCTCAGAGTTTATTGAGCCTCCTCTTGTCCTCACTGCCACTGAACCATCGCCCTCTTGGCATTGTCATTTGGTTCAGTCTTCTAATCCAAAGTCTTATGATGAGGTTGCTGGGCATCCATCTTGGGAGTCAGCCATGGACGACGAGTATAACTCCCTCCTCGAGAACCAGACTTGGGATCTGGTCCCCCTTCCTTCAGGAAGGAAACTTGTCTAATGCAAATGGGTCTACAGGACCAAGAGTGCTGCAGATGGGCAAATCACCAGATAGAAAGAAAGGCTAGTATCTAAAGGCTTCCAACAAGTGCATGGAATTGATTATGACGAGACCTTTGCTTCAATAGCAAAGATGGATTCCATACACCTTACACTTGGCATTATAGCTGCCCAGCGGTGGGAAGTACATCAGATGGATGTGAAGAATGCCTTTCTTCACGAAGACCTATCTAAAGAGATCTACATGGAGCAGCCACATGGTTTCATTCACGATTTATCTTTGGTCTGCAGACTGAAGAAATCTCTCTACGGCCTTAAGAAGGCCCCAAGAGCTTGGTATGCAAAGATGGATTCTTTTCTCTTATTACAAAACTTTGAAAGATGTAAATCTGACTCGAATGTTTACATGCTTAGGACACATGATTCTCTTCTTATCTTAGTTTTGCATGTGGATGATCTCCTAATCATTGGCAGCTCGACTTCAGCCATTGCTACAGTCAAGAGGGCCTTGCATGATAAGTTCTTGATGACGGACATGGGTCAATTACACTTCTTTCTTGGTCTTGAGATTAGCTAGGATGACACAGGCATCAGACTCTCTCGGGCTAAGTATGCACGGGATCTCCTCGAGAGATTTTGCATCACTAACTACAATCCACCGCCGACTCCTTTTCTGTTCGGGGTCTGCCTTAAGGATGGAGGTGACACTCAGTTAATTGATAGCACTCTTTACCAACAACTAGTGGGGAGCTTATTGTACCTCACCCACTCCAGACCAGATCTCTCATATGCAGTAGGGGTAGTTTCTAGATACATGCAGGAGCCGCATGAGCTACACTAGAATGTTGCCAAGCGCATCCTCTGATATGTGCAGGGCACCATCACCTTTGGGATTCACTATGCAGCAGGCACTGCATTGAATCTCCTTGGCTTCACAGATTCTGATTGGGCGAGAGACAACATTGATCGCAAGTCCACCTCTGGATATTCACTTAGTTTAGGATGTGGCCCTATCTGTTGGTCGAGCAAGAAGCAGGTTGCTATTGCTCTATCTTCAGCTGAGGCTGAGTACAGAGGAGTAGTCAACATCACCATTCAGGCTCTGTGGCTACAACACTTTCTCACTCAGATGGGCGTCTAGTTCCACTAGCTCATTGTCATCTGGTGTAACAACCAGAGCACTCTCAAATTTTGCAGGGATTCAGTACAGCGGCAGCAGACGAAGCACATAGAGATCCATATGCACTACATGAGAGACTTAGTACATGATCGGGTCATTGATTTGAAGTTATGTCCTCCAGCAGAATAGACTGTAGACATCTTCACCAAGACATTCATTGAGCAGAAGTTTTTCTCTTTGCACGATCGTCTTGGAGTGAAGGACATTATTGCTTAGCAATTGTATTTTCTTCCTCTTTTCTTTTGATTACATTGTATTTTGAGGGGGAGTTTTTCCCACAAGGTTTTCCCTCTTTCCTCAATTTTAGTACAAGTTGCACTGTATTTTGGGTGACCTTTGGCCTTAGTTGCCAGGGCCCATTTTCTATTTTTCCCCATAGTGGTGTTCAGGGGGGGTGTTGGAACTACTACACACCTACATGCAGACTCTTAGTTAGAGCATGAGATTGCATGCAAGATTCCTTTTGCATGTTTGAACTACTACACACCTACATGCAGACTCTTAGTTAGAGCATGGGATTGCATGCAAGATTCCTTTTGCATGATTTACTCCTTGATTTGATCCTTCTTTAACTCCACAACTGACTAGTTATCTCCGGAACTTGTTGTAGGTGTTGAGTCTTCTCATTGATCACCACTATAGTGCATTACCTTGGGATCTTCACCCAGTAATGCTATATCATGAACATTGTAACATATTTTCTAATGAATCATTCTTTTCTTCTTTCAATTTTCTTTTAGTGATTTTGCTCTGTGTGTTCAACCTTCACTAGCTAGATTCATCTTTATAGGTTTTCTAACACATTTACAAAATTTTCAACAATTTTGTAAATAATGAATGGATTCATGAGTGCATGGTCACAACTATTTCTGCAACAAATACCAATTCTCTCATTTCTCTTTTTACCAAGGCGATCCCTATCATGAATTGTAGAAACAAGGTTGCAAAGATCGATTTCTGTGTATTTCTGATTGGTTACCGCCTGACCACGATCGCATCTCGAACATGGGCGAGCATTTCCTTGCACAACAGAAATTGAGCCTCGAATTAGAGCACCTCCTTCGCAGTAGCACAGGCGGCTCTAATGCTGATGATGGAAAATAATCATTTCATTTCCACTCGTCACATCTATCGTTACATATGCCTTCATGTTCTGCACGGAGCAAGTTGCAAGAAATATGAAAGTTTCAAGGTTTATCTTCTCGCCCCTTTGTGCTGCCGCTCCCGTTTGGCAATGCTACGTTAACTTCCTCATCTCTCAGGGACATATTCCTGTGAAAGTATGTCCATCTTTATTTAATTATTTTTTTTCTTTCAATATTAAACTTCTTTTCAATATTAAAATTCATGGGTGCAAGGAAAAAAAATTACATCTTTAATAGTCTATAAAATTATTTATAATTAACACGTAATAGAGTATAGCAATTATATATAATTAACCCATAGTAATGGTTCATAGCAATTATATAGGATTGAAATTATTTAATAATTTTTTTTCTTTCAATATTAAACTTCTTTTCAATATTAAAATTCCTGGGTGCAAGGAAAAAAAATTACATATTTAATAGTCTATATAGTCGTGTCTTATTAGTCCCTACCTTCGACATAGCAGCAGGGAATATAGTGTTGGATAAACGTTGATTTAACGTTAATTCGTTTTGACAAACAAAGTATTTAAGATTTTAACCAAAGTTTTAACAAAATAATTTTATGAAACAAAATTTAAATTTTAGTCAAAGTTTCAGTTAGACCTCTTATTGCCGGCAAAATTATATGGTTTTCCTGATTTTTGTTAAAGCTTAAGAATATCAGCATTGATTTGAGTTAAAAACTTTTACAAACTTGAACTAATGCTAACTTTCAAGTTGCATTAATCTGACACATTTAATGTGATTTCTTTCTTTTTCTTTTATATACAAATAAACTTATGCCTGCTACCTAAACTTGTCGGCTGCTGCCTCAACACCTGCCTTGCTTGCTGCTCAACACCTAAACTTGTCGGCTGCTGCCTCAACACCTGCCTTGCTTGCTGCTCAACACCTTTCTTTGTATTAACCTGCGTGCCTCGCTTGTATCGCTTGTAGCCTTAACACCTTTCCTTGTATTTGAATACAAGGAGCATGATTTCACTCCAATCTTCTACTGTGGCTTCATATCCCCAGCGCAGCTCCATACAAAGGCCCGAGTTTTCCTTACCTCCATATTTTACCAACATATCTTGATCTGAGCCACCCATGATCGGTTGCTCGATAGGATGGCTGGTCATCCCAAGCTTTAGGGCATGACTGCTTAAGAGATTATGTAATCGATTCCTAGATAGGATGGCTGGTTAAGATATTATGGATTGAAGCTAGATGGACGGTTAGGGCAAGCAGGCCTCCCGTATAAATAGAGGCATTGGGTGCAAACAGGTGATCGGGAACAATTAAGTTGGCATAGAGCTATCGCTATTATCATCTGGGGGTGAGTCATTATTATCAAGAGGTTTGATTCATTTTCTCTCAGACATACCAATTCAGACATATCCAGTAAAACCATCTATCTCGTAAGTTAGCTGGGGATAGTGGGAAAATACTAACTGTAGGAAAGGACTTTCGGTACAAGGAGCATGATTTCACTCCAATCTTCTACTGCTGCTTCGGCATGTAATTGATGTGAATGAGCAGGTTTACTTATCAAAACACTTGGTGTCAATTGATTTATTTTACAATTTTAAGTAGGTCTTGATAATATCCATATACTTGTAGGACAATACAAACAAGAGGAATGACAGGAATTTGGCCCTTAAAAGATTCAACTGCAAGCGATTACGATAAATATATCATTTTGAGCTTTATTAATGGGACTAGTATATTCTAGACAAATTCACATAAGAGGTGGAACAAATAGATTGAAGGATTTGATTATGAAGCCGAGACAATATTTTTCCAAAATGTTTATTATGACCAACTTACTCAGGTATGTTTACAAATAAATTTTATTGTATTGTGAATCTTTATAATATAAAAGTAAAAGTAAACTTCGATGAATCCTAATAAGCAATTTCTCTGGATCAAGATATTTACGAGGATAATGTGTGTAGTGTAACTCCTAGACTTCGGCTGAACACTTCTGCTTTGATTTATGGTCATATTGTTGGGGACTTGGCAAACATTTACCATCGACCAGCTTTAATAAGAAAAATTGGCAGACTACGAACAAAAGATACGCTACTCTCGACCATCTTTACATCAAAAATGGCAGCACCGACCACTAAAAGGCACCCTCCATAAACATGCATGTTGATGTATCTCACATGTTGATGTATCTCACTGTGGACGAGTGGTCAACAGATGGGCCCACGTAGTGTTGTAGTTGTGCACCTATGCCGGTATGGTACCATGTGTCTAAAACATGATGTCGTGTGACCTAAAATACTACGTAGTTGTGCACCTATGCAGGTATGGTACCGTGTGTCTAAAACATGTTGTCGTGTGACCTAAAATATTTTTAAAGAAATGAAAACTTTTTAATTTATTAAAAAAGCTTAATTATTACTCAAGCATTCAAATACGAACAAATATGGAAGCGCCATTTGAAAAACGTGTCCAACTTGTAACTGAATTTCAACTTTCAACTTCACTGCAAAAATATTATAATCCTTTTCTCTTTTTTGGGTGATTAGATAGGCGGAAAGCACAATATCTTCTGCCATCATCGCATTCAAACATTAGATAATTTTGGCGTGGTTAGGAAACATAGCTAATTACAGGAATAGGATATCGAGCTAAAATTTTCATGCAATTGTGTTCTTTTCTTCTGCACAAGGAAATTATGAAAATTCCATTCTAATTGTTGTCAAGATTGCGAAGGAAGAGACGAAATCAAAATGACTAATGTAAGTCTCAGCATCAAAATGACTAATGTAAGTTCATAATTCCTTAGTTCTCAGGTTTCTAAAGTAAGTCGGCTTCTTTTAAATAAGGTCTCTTTTTGTGATTTAGGTTCTTTATTAGATTTGCTTCTTGTGAATGTAGGTTTCTGAATGTTTATCTTAACTTTTTGGAGGTTTCTATAGAATACTTATTTTATATCTGTGTCGGGTCAATGAAGATATTGAAAAGTACATCAAGCAAATAATTAAAGTGCGTTAAAAACATGTTTGATTACCATTCTCATGGATTTTAAGGAAAATAAAAAACATGGTATGCTGTTTCTGACATAGATATTAGACAGAGTCCACACTTAGTCATTGGCAATCGTAAAATGTTTTACCATTCACTGCTATATGCATCATGCAATTCGTTCGAGAATATTATATAACTTCTAAAACGTGTTAACACACTTCTTATGTTCTCGGTATCAACAAAAAAATATTAATGTGTACCATCAACAATTTCAGACAAACTCAACATTCAATAATAGTAAGCATTCTAAAGCTTGATCTTCAATAAATCTCAGGGTAAGAGGGATCCATGGATTATCAAGTGAATGTGATTGAGAACATACCTCACCACCAAATTTTATTGTGATCCAAATTTTATTGTGACCCAATTCAGTCTTGGTAAAACTCCATATCCTCTTAAGATCCTTTGCAAACGATTTCATGTTCAAACGATTTCATGTCGAATAGATCCAAGAAAAGAATTGTTGTATTCTGTGTTGAACTCATTGGCATACCCATTTCAGTACAAGTATGCACGCATACTATCAATATCATCAGCGACAATGGCTTCAAGTTGTTTGATTAAAGATGATTGATTAAAGATGGTTGTAGGATTGTTTGATTACTATACGTTGACAAAACAAGTACTCAAACCTGCCAATTCCTCACATTACTCGCTCATTTCTAAACTCATTTCTACACAATACTCACTCGTTCAATGGCATATTCTCACATTACTCACTCATTTCTACGAGAATTTAAAATTTGTCTTTATTGAAACCCTCATGTGCAGCTCGGCAGGGACTACCGTTGCCTTCAGCGCTTGTTTCATTATTGTTTTGAACATTACTTTATGCATATTTAAAAATACATTATATTTAACATTTATAAGTAAAAAAAAGGTGAGCCTAGGTGGTGACAAGGGAAGAAGAATGATGACAACTGGCCTAGGAGAGAAATTGAAAGAAAAGGCTCTCAAGCTCGAGGAGTGTGCAGGCAGAGCAGTCCTCCCGGGAGGCTCTTCTTTTCTGAAATTAAACACTTTCGTTGAAGCCATGGCGAGCAAAGCAGCGACCGCATCTAATACCTGTCACTCATGGCAAACAAAGCAGCGACCTAAACCCTATAGCAGCGACTCCTGAAGGAGTTGGACAAAGTTCTTCGAATGTGCTGGGCTTCCCTTTCATTGGCATGTAGGTTCCCTTATTATATGGCATCCTTGCAGCCATGTCTGTTGTGTGGATGTGTTAGAAATAGTGGATTGGGTTCAAGAATATTGAGGTGTGGTTTCGCTGGGAGTTCTAAATCATTGTTCAGCTTCAACTTATAACCGATGCCATTTAAGATATTTTATCTTGAAGATGTCCACATTATCATGATCATGTTAGTTATTGAAGCCTTACAGGTTAATTATGCTGGCTATGCTAATTATAAACTATTTTATTCTCCAAATAAAAAAATTATATATATTCATATTAATTTATATATTTATATTCTTTTGTTTTGTTTTGTTTTTTTTTCCTATTTTAAGATTCACCTATTTTCCTATTAAAAGGATATTTATAGTGTGACGGTTGGAAATATTCACCTATTTTCCTATTAAAAGGATATTTATAGTGTGACGGTTGGAAATCAAACATGCCTATGTTTGTAATATGATAAGTTTTTTACGTAAAAGAATTGCCTCATTTCATCATTATTTAGTTGGGGAATCCATTGGGTTTAGTGGCTGCTACTCATTGTCATTGGACCTTGTCCAAAGAGTAGAAGTGATAATTTACCAATTTATGGCTAGCATTGAGAATTTATTTGTCTATCACAGATAAACATTCTAATCTACTAGACCTAATCATCAATTACAAGGTTTCTCACTGAACCACTTAGACGATAATGACTATGTACCTTTCCATGGTGGCACAAGCTACTAATTTTGCTCTATTTTGGACAATAAGAGGAGGAGAAGTGTTGGAGGATTGTGAGGGGCTCAACAATCCTCTCCATATCTTAATACACATTAAATTCACTATTCAAGTAGAAAATGATAACAAAGTACCCTTTTTTGACATCCTTCTAACAAAAAAAATTGAAACCTTGGCTTCCAAGTCTTCAGAAATAAAACCCAAAAACCACACTGAAATATACCTACATGATAACTCTCATCACCATCCCAAACAACATATTGTATCATTAAAACCCTTACTAACCCACACTGAAATATACCTACATGATAACTCTCATCGCCATCCCAAACAACATATTGTATCATTAAAACCCTAACTACTAGAGCAATCAGAATGTCAGACTCTAATCATCTAAATCATGAACTCAACCGTATTCGCCAAGTCTTTAAACAAAATCGATACAAAAGAAACATCATTAATAAAATCATCTAGCAAACCCTAAAAGAAAAAAATGTAAAAAAAAAAATGTAAAAAGATCTTTAGACATACCAAAAATCTCCCTACCATACATAAAATGAACCATTGATAAAATAGTTAAAATTTTAAACAAACACAATATAAATATAGCTTTCAGCCCCAATAATACTATTAGAAAAAATATAGGCTTATCTAAGGACACTGTAAACCCTAATCAACAAAAAGAGGTTTACGCACTTCCCTGTTCATGTGGAATAGAATACAAAGGTCAAACAGGAAGATCATTTAACAATAAACTAAAAGAACATACTGCAAACATATCATGAAATAGAATTATAAAATCTTCCCTTGCACAACATGCACACTCATCCTCTCACTACATATGTATAGAAGAAGCTAAACTTATAAAAAAGGAAGATCAATACCTAAAAATAAAAATTAAAAATGCCATAAAAAAAAAAGAAAAACATCATCAACCGTGTTTAAATATTAGCGATACTTGGAAACCTTTATTGAAATACACTACTTATAATAACAACTGAAAATAATTACTGCCATTATATATATATATATATAATTGTAAATAAAAAATAAGCAATTTCATCATGTTGACCCCTAAAATTCCTTTAATAATACTAAATATATTAAACTTACATTAACTTTACACCAAGCACATTGATCTTCTAAAAAATACTTGTTGTTCCCCTTAAGATAGGCTCATGTAGAAGTTTGAAATGTTAGGTTTGATAAACAACTGATGGGGCCAACCCACGTGGTCCCGCCGTCAATGCGCTCCACTTGATGGTGTACCAACAATTAATAATATGAATCAAAAGATTTTCGATATATGTCAATTGATTTCAATCTGCGTTGAATTGAAAAGGGTTACGGTGATTGTACGTTGGTTATGTGTTTGGTGGACATCTGTCCCTCCTCAGAATTCTAACAACCTGTCTTGGTATAGGGTTTCACCACCTTCATGCTCATTTGATTATTTGTTGTTTCTCTCGGTCATTTGCTCTGTGAGCTCTCGGCGACCTCTTGTAGCTTCACTGTGATGTTTTTGTTTTGGTTTGAGGCTTGTGCGTCTGGTAATCTGAGCTACGTGCTCCTGGTAGCCTTCACGGCTTCAATGTGGTTTCCTTTGGTCTGTTCGTGGTTTTGTTTGTCTGGGTACTTCGAGCTGCATGCTCTCGGCGGTCTTCACGGCTTTAATGGTTCGGGACTCGACCTGGAAGTCTTTCATTCACCTAGAAAATTGATGAAACCCTAGTAAGGTTTGTTTTCTTTGGGTCTTATGCTTGTATGCCGACTGTTACTGTGTGTTTGGTGTCTGCTTTAATGGGTCTCCACCTCTGTGCGTCTTTTTCTCGATTTGTTGCCTGTGTTTCCACGATTATCACAGTTGGTTGATGGTCATATGGTTCTTGGTCACGTTCCCCAGCATTGGGTTTGATTCCTCCACAAACTCAGCAGAATTATGGTGGCGTTCTCTGTTGGTTCCTCCGCCAACTTACCTGGTAAGTTCCATGTTCTATGATGGATACTTGTACTCTTTTTTTATCTGGGTCTAATGTCTTCAGCTCCTCGTGAGCAGGAAAACAATTTGAAGGTATGGTTGCGGTCACGGCTTGTCTGTCAGGTAAACTAATTCTTTGTATTTTATTTGTTTCTTCAATCTCCAATTCCCCTGTATTCCGTTTCACAGTGACTAATTTCATCTTGTTGTTTCCCTTCGCAGGTAGAGACACCCAAGGGTTTCAGCGCTTGGACACTCAGCTATCTCGAATGAAATCTGGGTAGTGTCGGTCTGTTCGTTTGTGGTTTGCTTGACCTTAGTATTACGACTTATAGGGTTGATATTTTTGCTGGCCTTGAGCCGCTGTCTATATTTGGTTCTTTAGTCGTTAAGCTCTGTCGTTGGGTTATGGTAATGAGTTGGGGCTTATGGTGTTTGGCTTCCGTTTGTAATTATTATGATTCCCATGACTGTGAACTTGGTTCGTTCCTTTGCTTTGAACATAATGTAAATGAACAACGATTTTGATGACTGTATTTGTATTTCTATGAACTTAACTTTGGAATTGAATTGGTTTATGTTTGTAAGTTCGCATACTTGGTGTTTACAGTGGTTTTTCGCTCAACTGGACTTGTAATTTTTGACTTCGTATAGTGTAATTACATAAATGATTTCTTTGTTTTATATCTGGTTATTTTGTTTGAGTAACCTGTAGTTGGGTGTCGTTACTTCTCTTCTGAATTCGATTATCTCTCCTTTTGATTTAGAACCTGTAGCAATGCATTAACAATCTTTACACAGTAATTTAATACAAATTATTACACAGTTGTTTAGGATGTCGTAGAGATGTATGTGCACAGAAAAATTATATTTTTTTTCCTCTCTGTATTTCTTCTTCAGTCGAACCTCGTATTGTGCTTTTGTCTCTCCTTCTAATAGCATTGTTTACAAACTGTCCTAACTGCTGTTAGTTTGTTCAATTGGTTACATCAGTTATTCGTCATACGGAATTTGCATGGTTGTCTAGTACATTTTCTTTTCATGCTTTTACAACAGTAAATTAACTGCCTGGAAACAATGACTCTAACTAATTACTACTGCTCCTAATTACAATTTATTACATTAATCTTAGGCAACTTAATAAAAGAAAAGTAATAAATAAAAAACAAGTATGCTATCCACTCAGTGAATTAATTTCTTTGTCCTCTTCAGAAACCATATCACCCTCACTTTTGTCTTTGCCCTGTCCTTCCTATGTGTCTTCTTGGCTACCTGGGTACTGAGAATCCCTTCAATCTCATGGGATTGAGCCGAAGGCATATGCCTCATCCAAGAACTATCTCCAACTTGGGTGTCTCGTTCTGGCCGTACCACACTGTCTTCCTCTGCTTAGGCAGTATATGGGAACAGATCCGCCACATTGAAAATAGGTGATATGCCTATATCAGGTGGTAGCTGAGTTTCGTATGTGTTGGCTGAAAATTTATGCAAGATCTTGCAGGGACCAATTTTTTTAAATTTTAATTTATTATACGTGCCCTTAGGAAATTGTTCCTTGTGCAAGTGCGCGAGGAGCTCATCTCCAACATTAAATTGTACTTCTCTTCGCCTTGAATCTGCTTGTTGCTTATATTTCTGTACGCTGTCCTGCAATTTTAATTTTACCTGTTCATGTAGTTCGCTCATTACTTTGGAAAAATCTTCTCCATCTGCGCTTCTCCTCTCTAATTTTCCCAAATCTCGTAGTTCATGTATTCCCCGAGGACGCATGCCGTACAAGATTTGGAATGGGCTATGTCCGGTGCTACGATTGGGCGAATCGTTATAAGAGAATTCCTCTTAAGCGAGAGCACGATCCCATAACCGTGGATTTTCCCCAGTCAAACTCCGTAATAAATTTCCCAAACTCGTGTTCACCACTTTCGTTTGTCCATTAGTCTGCAGATGATACATAGAGCTGAAATTCAATTGTGTGCACAACTTTTTCCACAGGGTGCGCCAAAAGTGTCCTGTGAATTTTACATCCCTGTCAGAAACGATAGATCTGGGTAGGCCATGTAATCTAACAACCTCCGTGAAAAACAGGTGAGCTACGTACGTGGCATCACTAGTTTTCTGGCAAGGAATAAAATGAACCATTTTTGAAAATCTATCTACCACCACCATCACTGAGTCATACCCCCGCTGCATTCTAGGCAGTCCCAAGACAAAGTCAATGCTGACTGAGTCCCATGGCCTGCTCGGAACAGGTAGTGGCGTGTAAAGTCTAGTATTATGACTGTGTCCTTTCGCTAGTTGGCAGACTTTACACCTGTTCACATATCGTTGTACATCCCTGCGCATTCTGGGCCAGTAATAAAAGTGTCTGAGCTACTCCAAAGTTTTGTCTATGCCAAAATGACCGGCTATACCACCACTATGTTTCTCCCATACAATATTTACCCTCATCAAATAGTCCCGGATACATAACTCTCCACCTCTGAACAATAGTCCTTCCTGCAAATTGTAGTCCAACCATGGACTTGTATTCCTCAACACAGGATTTTGGCAGGCTTCAAAGGCTTCTTTGAAGTCTGTGTAGGTCTGGTACAAATCCTTTAGATGTTCGAATCCCATCACCTGTATTCTGCTTTCCTGTAAGAGCAAAGCTCTTCTGCTTAAGGCATCTGCCACTTTATTGGCTTGCCCACTAATGTGTTTTAACATGAAAGTGAAACTCTGCAAGTATTCTACCCATTTGGCGTGCTTATGGTTTAATTTGTGCTGCTGTATTACATATTGTAATGCTGAATTATCAGAAAATAATACAAACTCGTTGCCTCACAGGTAGTGTCTCCAATGCTTTAAAGCTTGGACCAAGACATAAAATTCCTTGTCATATGAGGAGTATTTCTACCTGCTTTCATTTAATTTCTCACTAAAGAATGCCACCGGTCTATCTTCCTAACTGAGCACAATGCCAATAACTGTCCCACTTGCGTCACATCAAACCTAAAAAAGTTTGTTAAAGTCGGGTAGCCTCAAGATTGGCCTCTCTGTAATCTTTCGCTTCAAAAGCTGAAAGTTGTCCTTTGCTGCTCTAGTCCAACAAAAAGGATGACTGGCCTTTTTGATGGTGTCTAGAAATGACGCGCAGATTTCACTGAAGTTCCTAATAAATTTCCGATAAAAACTTGCGAGTTCGTGAAAACTACATACCTCAAATAAGCTCTTTCGTGACGGCCAATTTATGATTGCCGCAATCTTTTCTGGGTCCATCTTCAATTCATTTTCCGCAATCACAAACCCCAAATAGACCAGTTCCTTCTGCAGGAAAGTACATTTCTTTAAGTTTATCAGCAATTTGTTATGTTGTAACTTCTCTAGCACCCTTCGAACATGTTGAAGGTGTTCTCCCTTTGTTCTACTGAAAATAAAAATATCGTCAAGATAAACTATCAAAAACTTGCCAATAAATTCTTTTAACATCTCATTCATCAATCTCATAAAAGTACTAGGAGCGCTGCTCAATCCAAATGGCATGACTAGCCATTCGTACAGCCCTTCATTAGTCTTGAAAGCTGTCTTCCACTCATCTCCTTCTCTAATCCTGATCTGATGATATCCACTCTTCAGATCAATCTTCGTGAAGTAAGCTACCCCGCTAAGACAATCCATCATGTCATCCATTCTGGGTAGGGGAAATCTGTACCGAATAGTGATTTTATTGATAGCTCGTGAATCCGTACACATCCGCCATTCTCCACCCTTCTTGGGTGCGAGTACTGTTGGTACCACACAAGGGCTCAAACTTTCTCTGGCCAGTCCCTTATCCAGCAACTCTTGCACCTGTTTATGAATCTCTTCATTATCTTTTGAGCTCATTCTATATGCTGCCTTGTTCAATAGGCTTGCTCCAGGTATGAAATCGATATGATGGCTAATGCTTCCCTTGGGAGGCAACCTATCTGGTAAATCGTCGACTACAATGTCCTTAAATTATTCTAACAACTCCTGAATTTCTGTAGGCAATTCTGACTTTTCTATGTTCAGCAACACTTTTTTTGTCCTCCTTACAATCGCATAATTCACCTCATTTTCCTCAATCTGCTTAACAAACTGTTTTCCTCTTATTAACAATGCTTTTGTTCCACTTGATTCTGCTGCATCCTCCTCTTTGATGGGTACAAGCATATGTTTGACTCCATCTTTCACAAATTTGTAACAATTCATCTTCCCATCATGTGTCACCTTCCGATCATACTGCCACGGTCTCCCTAGAAATATATGGCACAAGTCCATTGGCATAATATCGCAGACAACCTTGTCCTGGTATTCTCCAATGTGAAATTCAACCTCACATTGTTCATCAACTAATAGTTGGTGGCCTTTCTGTAGCCACGACACCTTGTAAGGTGTGGGATGCTTAAGTCGCTTCAATCCCAGCTTTTCCACCATCTTGGTGGCAACTAAGTTATCTGTACTTCTACTATCTATGATCAATTTACAACACTTCCCATGTGATTTGCAAACTGTTCGGAACAATGCCTTCCGTTGGGTCTATTCAGCCATCTCCTTAGCTGGCTTCAACAACACTTTGTTTAAAACTAAAGCCTCTCCTGTTTCTACCACATTTTCTACCTCCCGGGGCTGTGCTTCAGCTTCCTCAGGCTACGGAACAAATGCTCCCCTCTAGCCAGCGTGCTCGGCTTCCGGGCATTTGAAGGATCTGTTCCCCCACTTATGGCACCTGTAGCACTGGACATTAGTCCCCCTACCGCGACCATTTCCTCTTCCCCGCTGATATGGCCGAGCTCCTCTGGTGCTATCTCCCTTCTCTGTTGTCCCTGAAGTTCTGGAGCTACTGCCTTCTTCACTGTTAGTGGTAGTTCTCCCTCTATCGTAGGACTGTCCTTGTCCTCTGCCATTTCCTCGTCCTCTCCTATTATTCTATTTCCTGTTAATTTTTTCTTCAGCCTTTACAACACCCTGAGAGGCTTCTTCTATATTCCATGGAGAGAGAATACTGATCTCATCTAGTATTTCCAGCCTCAAGCCATTCACATATCTCGCTGTCTTTTCTGGAGTATCATCAGTATAACCAGCCCACAAGTTTGCACGATAAAACTCCTCTGTGTATTCCTTTACGGTCATACCTTTCTGCCTTAATTTTTTCACTCGTCGATAAAGTTTGACCTGATAGTATTTAGGCAAAAATCTTCCCTTCAGTTTTGCCACCATCCTTAGCCACTTCCTTATCGGTAGCTTGTTCATCCTCTTCCTGTCTGCTTGGACACTATCCCACCATAAAGCAGCGTGTCATTTTAACTTGGTTGCAACAAATCTAACTCTTTTGTCCTCACTGATCTCTTCATTTTCAAAATACTTATCTAACTCACTTACCGAATCCAGCAGAACATCTGTGGATAGACTGCCATCATAGTTAGGGATCTCAGGTTTGGGTTTGCTGCTAGCTAACAGTACCGATCTCAATAGTCTTAACTTCGAAGCTTCTTCCTCTGATCCATCCGTAGCAGTTACTGCCTCTTCTTCACTATCATCCCTAAGTTCTGGGTCTCTTCTCCTTCCTGCCTCCATTGCTTCTAAGCGAGCAGTAAGGACTCTCAACTCTTCCCTCAAGCCCTTGTCTGCTACTCCGTGCACACCTCTTCCATGTCCTCATCTTTGAATGTCCATATCCCTCTTTTTTTCTTCAATTTCTTACTGTGATACCACTTGATGGGGCCAACCCACGTGGTCCCACCGTCAATGCGCTCCACTTGATGGTGTACCACCAATTAATAATTTGAATCAAAAGATTTTGGATATATGTCAATTGATTTCAATCTGCGTTGAATTGAAAAGGGTTACGGTGATTGTACGTTGGTTATGTGTTTGGTGGACATCTGTCCCTCCTCGGAATTCTAAGAACCCGCCTTGGTATGGGGTTTCACCACCTTCGCGCTCATTTGGTTATTCGTTGTTTCTCCCAGTCATTTTCTCTGTGAGCTCTCAACGACCTCTTGCAGCTTCAGTGTGATGTTTTTGTTTTGGTTTGAGGCTTGTCCGCCTGGTTCTCTAGCTACGTGCTCTTGGTAGCCTTCACGGCTTCAATATGGTTTCCTTTGGTCTGTTTGTGGTTTTTTTTGTCCGGGTTCTTCGAGCTGCATGCTCTTGGCGGTCTTCATGGCTTCAATGGTTCGGGACTCGACCTGGAAGTCTTTTGTTCACCTGGAAAATTGATGAAACCCTGGTAAGGTTTGTTTTATTCGAGTCTTCTGCTTGTATGTCGACTGTTAATGTGTGTTTGGTGTTTGCTTTAATGGGTCTTTGCCTCTGTGCGTCCTTTTCTCGATTTGTTTCCTGTGTTTCCATGATTATCACAGTTGGTTGATGGTCATATGGTTCTTGGTCACATTCTCCAGCACTGGGTTTGATTCCTCCACAAACTCGACAGAATTATGGTGCCGTTCTCCGTTGGTTCCTCCGCCAACTTACATGTGGTGCTATGTACATATGATGTTGTGTCCATCATTGTGCATGTGGTGTTGTGTACATGTTGTACATATGGTGTTGTGTACATGTCGTGCATGTGGCACTGTGTTCATTTGGTTTCGTGTACATGTCATGCATATGGTATTATGTACATGTTATACAGGTGGTCTGATGCACATGTTGCATTCTGTACACATTTTGCAGGTGGTGTTGTTTACATGTGATGTTGTGCACACATTATACATGTGGTGTTGTGTATAGGTGATATTGTGTATATGTTTTACATGTGGTACTAGTGTATTGTGGTATTGTGTGCATGTCATACATGCTGTGTTGCGGGAATGTGGTACTATGTATGTGTATTATGTAGTTATGGTATCGTGACATGTGCATTAATTGTGTTGTCCTCTATGTACTACATGTATTGTGTTGTGTTGTATACCAAATTTAGGAATATTTATTGTGTTGTGTCATACACCATGTGTAGGTGTATGTGTCATGATGTATATCAGGCATAGGTGTATGTACTGTATGGTTTTGTACGCCATGTGTGGACGTATGCGTTGTGATGTACACTATGTGTATGTTTACATGATTGAAGAAAATTAAAAATCAATGGGTGTTTGTCAGGTGTGGCAATCGATCTAGTGTGTGTATGGAGAGGATAAAGTTAGAAACTAAGGATCGACTAAAGCATAAGTATCAATATTTTATTACAGTTTTTTTATGTATGCGATCTATGATTTTGAATTATGATGGTTACATGTGATTTATGATTATGATTTATGATGATTTCAAGTGATTCATGATTTTAATTTATGATAGTTGTGTTTTGAGCTGACTAGATGTGATATGTTTATATATGATGATTTAATCAAATAGTTATTTTGACTTGCTGTCGTGGGAAGTGAAGAAAGTTGCATGTTGAAAATAGCAACAAGAAATGATAAAAATAGAATCCAGAAATTCCAATTATAATTTTTCCTTGAATTAAAATTGTGAATTAAAATCAAAATTAGTCTCACTAGCTGCTTGTAAATAACTAATTAAGTTATTTTGACTTTATTAGTTGGAGAAATTTAAGCTACAAGTCTTTCTGAAGTCATGCAAGAGTTAAATTAACGAGATAAGCCTTAATTAAGGAGATAAGATTGAGTTATATTTAAGTTGTAATTATTTAACTTAGTTTACTAAGTTAAGTCCACTTAAATTAGTTCCAAACTATTTGAGGAACTAATTGGGAGTTATCAATCAGTTGATGCATGCATGCACTCAACCAATGTACTCCAGAGAACTGAAGGTTCCCTAATCAGTAACTCATGCATGCAAAAGGAACAAGGTTCCTTAAGGATTGCACAGTTCATACAGGGTGTGAGATTAATGTGTGAGATCAATTTTCCATTTGGTTGGATAAGATCATCCCAAAGGAACAACACAAGGAAATAGGAGCCTCGAGGGCAGAGAGCAAGGCTTGTGAGAAGCCTAGATTACCTGTGAGAATCTGTAAGGATTGTACTGAGAGTTGGCTAGTTGTGAGAGCTAAGGCTTTGTATAATTCCTATGTATTTCCACCTTGTATGATAATATAGTTAGTGGGGTTTCTAGCTGAGGCTTTTCCCAAAGTATTTTCATTTGTATTGTGCATTGATTCTTCTTCTTATGGTTATATGTATTCAACCCAATCTTGCTCAATCTTTAAGATTTCGTAAAGAAAATTGATAGTAGAAGTAGGTTATAGTATTTTTCTTTGCCTATATTGCATTATCGAGTTAATCTATAGTCAAATTTTCTACATGGTGTTAGAGGTAGATTTGTAGAGAATTTGCAGAATTTCTACATGGTATCGAAGCCAAGTTTATGAGATCTGTGAACACTATTCGAAGAAGAGAATTCAAAGTTTGGGGTTTCAAATGCAAATCAAGTTTTTATCATAAGTCAAAGTTGGTCAATGGTGTTCTATGGATTGAGACTTGAGTATGCGTTGGAAGGTAGCTCGAATTACATAGCATGGAAAGATTGCATGGAGGTTGTATTAGAAGACAATGGCTTGAAGGATTTCATTGATCAAGAAATCCCAAAGTCAGCTTCAACTCATGCACAAGAGTTGGCTGAGTGGAAGAAGTGTGTGGAAAAGGTGAGAAGGATCATCCTTGAGGGAGTTTGAGACCATATTGTCTTGAGTCTCCATGGGAAGGATACTCCATTTTCAATGTGGAAGACATTAAAGGACCTCTACCAGAACAGTAGTGACTAAAGGAGATTTGTGCTCAAGGATAAGCTTCAAAGAATCAAGATGGAGAAGGGTGATACTATTTAGACATATCTGAACAAGCTCACCACCTGTAAATATGAGCTTGGCAGTGTGGGAATAACTACTACCGATGATGATATGGTGAGCCTCGCTCTCCTTGGCCTTCGAAAGAGCTGCAATAGCTATATGGACTCTGTGAATGAAAGGGAGAAACTTCCGGATTGCGAATCACTGTGGTCGGATCTCATGCAAGAGGAGATCAGGAGGAGCACACGAGTTGTTTCTTCATCCAAGGATGAAGATGAAGAAAATCTAACCTTAGCAAGTAAGGAAAGGAAAGGGAAAATGAAGGATTCCCATTCAAAATCGAATTCTTCTCATGGAGGGAAGAAGGGTGACAAGTCTAAAGTGAGATGCTTTATTTGTCACGAGATGAGACATTATGCAACTAATTTCCCATCAAAGAAGTCCAAGAAGGGATCCTCGGAAGGATCAGAAGGTGAGGCATTAGCCTCTCAGTTCGAACTGGACTTTACCATCATTGCATGCATGGTGTCATCGATGATGGGTTGTGTTTGGTATCGTGACAGTGGAGCCTCATTCCACATGACTGGTAATAAAAGTTTATTCAGTACCTTGGAGGATGAAAGGTATAATGTTTTAGGAGTGGGCATGTTTACTTTTAAGAGGGAGAATGGAGCTCCTATCACCTTTACAGATGTGAAGTATATGCCTCGACTAAAGAAGGACTTGGTATCTATCGTGATATTGGAGGACAAAGGATACAATTTTTTCATCAGTAAAGGAAAAGTGTTCCTCAGACACATCACCATGAGACAGGTGAAACAAATTGGTTCAAAAGTTAAGAACCTTTATTCTCTTGAGGTTCAAGATGCATGGAAAGCCTTGAGGAGCAAGGCAAATGTTAGAGACTTGGTCATTGAGAGGGAGAGTAAAATACCTCTCAACATGCAGCCCGAGAAGAAGTCTCAGATAATTGTGGAGGAGTCACAATTGGATAAGTGGGCAGAGGGATCACATGCAGCCATACCTCTAGGTGTGAGGTGGCGCAATGTGAGGTGATAGCCTCAAGAAGGTTAAAATTGGGCAAGGTACATTGAGAGGTTTTATCTCATGGATCATACCTTGCTATGGGAGCCCAAAGTACACAGTAGCGGGAGGAATCAGTGGGATTTATTTAGTCATAGATCAATGTGACAGGTGCTAGGGCAATCAGATATTGAAGAGTGTAGAGAAGGATTGACAACAGTGCAAAAAAGTAGAGTCAGCTGAAGCACAAATTTTTTAGTTGATAGAGGCAATGGTAGTCAGAGACTTTGATGACATATGCATCATACTGATTCAGGTTCGATGTTTTTTTGTTTCTGGAGTTGTTGGGGAAACAACACTAGAGAGAAGTGTTTCCTGCATAATATTCCAAAGGTTCATGATCGAGATCGAGTTGAATTCCTTTCTTGTTGAGAGGGAGTGTTGAAAATAGCAACAAGAAATGATAAAAATAGAATCTAGAAATTCAAATTTTAATTTGTCCTTGAATTAAAATTGAATTTAGCCTCACTAGCTACTTGGAAATAATTAATTAAGCTATTTTGACTTAATTGGTTGGAGAAATTCAAGTTAGAAGTATTTATGAAGTCTTGCAAGAGATACCCCTTAAGTTAAGGAGATAAGCCTTAATTAATGAGATAAGATTGAGTTATATTTGAGTTGTAATTAGTTAACTCAGTTTACTGAGTTAAGTCTAGTTAAATTAGTTCCAAACTATTTGAGGAACTAATTGTGAGTTATCAGTCAGTTGATGCGTGCATGCACTCAACCAGTGTACTCCAGACAAGTAAAGATTCCCTCATCAATAACTCATGCATGTCTATTCTGAGAAAGACCCAGTTGAACTAAATGTCAAGGACATTGTACTATTAGTTGCATGTGTTTTCCTATAAAGAAAAATCTTTCATGCAGAAGGAACAATGTTCCTTGACGATTGTGCAGTTCATACAGGGTGTGAGATCAGTTTTCCACTTGGTTGGAGAAGATCATCCTAGAGGAATAGTGTAAGGAAATAGGAGCTTGGAGGGGAGAGAGGAAGGCTTGTGAGAAGGCTGGATTTCCTGTGAGCATCTAGGAGGATTGTATTGAGGGTTGGCTAGCTGTGAGGGCTAAGCTTTTCTATAATTCCTATGTATTTCGATCTTGTATGATAATAAAGGTAGTGGGGTTTTTAGCTGAGGCTTTCCCCAAAGTATTTTCATTTGTATTTTGCATTGATTCTTCTTCTTCTGGTTATATGTGTTCAGCTCGATCTTGCTCAATACTTAAGCTTGGACAAATCAAATTGATAGTAGAAGTAGGTTGAAATATTTTTCTTTGGCTATATTGCATTATCGGGTTAATCTACAGTCAGATTTTCTACATGGTCTTAGAGGTAGATTTGTAGAGGATTTGTAAAATTTCTACATTGCAAGTGAATCTTATTGGCAAGCTACTGATGAGGTATGATGTGAATTTATTTCAATTCTTGTTTAGTCTAATGGAAATTATGTGCTTGGTACAAGAAAGCATGAAAATTCCCAGTTGGGTGGTTGAAACCAAATGTAAGAAATAGCAGCAACAACAAAAAGGAATTGGAACAAGAATTAGTATGTTGGTAAAGCATTTTAGGAGTAGGGACATTGTGGGCACTGGTAGCCAATAGTATCCACTAATTTCCATGAGCATGTTATGACCAGTATGATGGTTTTTAGTTAGGGATATGCCATGGTTTTCGGACATCCAATATGAGGAAACCTTGCCAAGGGATGGACTTATCAAAATGGGGGTGCCAGCAGAACTTGGAAGTTATGTGAATACAGGGAAGGGAGTGATCAGATTTCCTGAGGGACTGTGTACCAGAGAAGGGAAGGTAGGGGATGGATTTTTTTGGTCATTAGAATTGTTAGATGGACTCATATGCACATTGGGAGTTTTCCCTAGAACAATGAGTCAGTAACTATTCATTGAGAGGAAAAGTAGTGTAGGATTGTAGTGCTGGACATTGGATGCAGTTTGAATTTGGCAGTGAATTATGGAATTCTTGGGAAGGAGATGAATCCTAATATTACTTTGCAGGTGGAGATGTGAGCCTTTGGATTCCCTTGTTGTGAATGGAGGCATTGTATCCTTTTATTTTCTGGTTTAGAAAATGTGCATATGTGTATAGTGTATATTATTATATATATTGTATCGAGCTAGATTTATAAAGCTCCATAGAAAGTATGTTTATTTGTTGGTTGAAGCAAATGTGCATGAGTATATGTGGTAGTTATTGCAAATATCGTAATGAGTTGTGTTATAAAGAACTACTAAGCGATATGTTGTTATATTTTTTCAGAAGGATGTTGTTGTAAATACTGCAATGAGCCGTGTTATAAAGTTCCATAGGAAGTGTGTTTTATTTTCAGTAGTTTACTAGTTTGTAGGTATCATTAAACACCAAGGATAGTGTTCCCACAAAGGGGAGGGTTCTGTAAAATCCATGTAAAAAAAGAAAAAATAAGACTAAGGTCATGAGACCCATATTCCAAGCTGAATGGTGGGAAAAATGCCGTACTAGAGTGTCACTTCAATTTATTAATGGCTAAGGAAATTGGCAAAGGCAATGGCAAAGCCTTTGGAAAAGGAAAATAGTCATTATTTCTCATTTATTTATGAAAATAATTTAAATTAGGATTAAAAGAAAGGTCAAAGGTCAAATGTTGCATGTGAGGAGGAAAACGAAGAAAAATAATGGAAAATTAAGGAAAATAAAGGCCCTATTAATAAAAACGCTTCTGAGGATCACTTGGTATCTTTTGTTAGTTTAGCTTTGGATCTCTCTCTCTATTCTCTTTCTCTCATACTCTTGGACACTTGGATTTGCACCCTTGAAGGAGTGTGGCATACTTAGAGTTTTAGTGCAAGAAGGGAATAGAAGAGAAGGAAAGTGTAAGAGGATATTAGGATCAGTAGCTACAACGTGTTTTCCTTGCAGGTACTGAGTTTTATGTATGCTTCCTTGATAGTTTTGGTATGCATGATACATGCATGTGGTTTCTCCATTATGATATGTCATTGGTATGGAGGATTACTTGGATTGATGGTGGATTAAGCTAGCCTTGTCATTCCTGGATAGCCATGGTGTTATGGGTGTCCTTCCTTTTATTTTCTGGTTGGTTGTCATGTTCCTTTGGTTGTAGGTTGAGTTACTAGTTCTTGGAAGCCTTGGTTGGATAAACTATATGGAATCCCTATAACAAATTGGGTTGAGTTACTAGTCCTAGAAGCCTTGGTGGGAAAATGCTCTAGAAGCCCTTGGTGGTTTGAGTTACTAGTCCTACAAACCTTGGTTTGAAAAAAGTTCTAGAAGTTGAAAAATAGTTATGGGTTGAGATACTAGTCATGGAAGCCCTAGATGGACAATGCTCTATGTTGGGCCGTGAATACGACCACTTTGTAACACTTATTTCATCCATTTTTACTCTTCTCTATTATATCATTTGTTATAATTTATCATTTAAATCCATTTTATAAATGACTTATGCTCTTATGGATGAATATTATTTATCTTCATTTATTTCTAATAAATTGATGATTATGAATGATTTTATCAATGATAGTTTCAATAAATTAGTT
>APFE030003822.1:24840-47642 GCA_000404065.3 Pinus taeda
GATAGTTTCAATAAATTAGTTGTAACATTATTTACCATTTTTAACCTCCAAGATAATTTCTAGATTGAAGATTTGACCATTAAATGTGTCAACTCAGAAATTCGCTAGAATAAGAAGTGACAGTTTTACGGTTGCAATTCGGAGCAAATGAAGAAGAATATGGAAAATCTGGAACATGGGTTTTGTCCAAAACGGACCCAGTTAACTGTTGTAAAGAATGGTTTGCCGAAATTCGACTTTTACTGAGAGAAACACATGGTTATTTGAGCATGATTTTCTCAGATTTGTTGTTGCGGCCATCCTCCAAATCTCAGCTGCAAAGCCAAATTCGTCTTGCTCTTGTTGAAAGCTGGATGGAAATATATATTCTTGTTTATCAATTGGTTGGAAACAATCCAATTTTGTAATAGAAATCATGTTGTAGTTATCTCTATTGTAACTTCTCTCTGATCTCTGTCTATTTAAATGAAAACAGAGATTAAAGATTGGGATGGCTAAGAGAATGGAGAAGGGAGGATTTAGAATTAGAGATTTAGAATTAAGAATTCAGGATAGGATAGGAGGAAGAAAGGATTGTTTCATGCTGTGAGTCTCAAAGCTTTAGCTGTTGTAATGATTTCACCATTTAATGATTAATACATGATTTGGGAGTTGCTGTTCATTCTGTTGATCTGAAGTAACCCAACAACATCCGCTGGCAGCTAAGGGCCCAGCCTCTGTGGAGTACGCTACTGCTGGTGTTGTATATTATATTTGTAGTTCATGCGTGGTTTTTCTTATCAGATTGAATCGGTAATTTGGTGTGTTTTCTTATCTTATATTGCAGCTTTGTTATATTTCATATATCGTTCTCTGCAACAAGAAAGTCGTAATGTGCATTCTGATCTTATAACGTATTGCTATTTCCTTTAAAGTCATTAATGTAACATTGTTATTCTCTACAGAATGCTATTATTGTTTAATTGCAGAGTAATCAAGTTGTAACCTTCTTAAGCTAGTATTACTGTTTTTGTCTATGGTTTATACTTCATACGATTGCTATTCAATTGGTTCCATGATGAATTGTAATCGTTACCATTTCTAACCAGGATTAATACTTCCGGTATCAGACTTAGATTACTATTAATGTGTGCATGTGTTAAGTTATTATGCATTTGTATTTGGATTTCAGGTGTTGTTTCATATTCTATCATTAATCAGTGTTGTTCTATTTACCGTGTGTTGTTTGATTCATTCTTAAAGATAGAGGATTGCCATTTGATTTCCGTAGGATATGATTGACTGCATTTGATTTTGTAGACTAAGGCGTTGATGTTTCTTAAACTTAATTTCCATTAAAGTTCCTGATTTGTTGTTCCATTTCTTAGTTGATGTTCCATTTCTTAATTGTTGTTCCATTTTCTGTTATTTGCGTTATTGATTGCTTTGGTGTGCAGAATGATCTGAAGCTGTAGTGGGCATTGGCATTTGCTGTCTATTCCCCAGATTGATGATTTGTTCCTTGATTACTTTTGGTTACATCTGTTTCGAAAGGGATGAGTTATTGTTACTGTACCCTTGACTGATACCTTGTTTATTTTTCCGAATGAATGATTTAGGCTTCAAGGTATTTTGTTGTAAGTATATTTTCTTTCAAGCATTCATTTACTTTTGGATTTTAAGCACTATACTGCAAAACAATACTCTTGAGTAAATATCCGCCTCAGACTGAGTACACTCTTGGAATAAAATGTCGTCCCTAGGTTGACAATTAATGTGAAGGTAATTAGGAGTTAAAAAGACACCGTTTTATTGCTTGACATTTTGGCGTCGTTGCGGGGGAGAGTGTAGCCATTTTTAAAGAATAGTGTGCATCTGATGAGTGCCTGTTAGGAAAGAATTGGGTATTAAAAACAGAAGGTAAGAACCTACGTACAGGAGCATGTAAAAGCCCTGCTCCCCCGCCCGCTTTCCAGCAGAATTGTTAAAGAACTTAGAGTAGAAATAGATGTTTGAATTTTTGTGTGAATGACTAGAAAAAAACAATAGAAATTTTGAAAAACAAATCTCTTTATTTCCCTCAAGTGGTGATGTAAGCACCACCCATTTTACTAAATAATTGATAGGAACATTTGAAGAAGGAGCCTTGAATAAACACATGAAGAACATCTTCTATTATGGCTAAAAATGGCTTACGTTTCTACTTTTGAATTTCCTATCAAAGATCTAGGAGGAGTGACACAAATGCACATAATTCCCCCATCTTTACCAAATTTCCATGGTTTGACAAATGAAGATCCAGATACATTTTTATTTGAGTTCGAAACACTTTGTAGAGGATATGATTATTGAACTAATGATCAAAGATTGAAAATGTTTCCTCTTACTCTAAAAGGAGCAGCTCTCTGATGGTTCATGAGCCTAGGTGGGAATGGCATCCAATCATGGGAAGACATGAAGAACATATTCTTGAAGAAGTACCAAGACTATTGCAAATCCAATGAAGATATTTTCGGTATGATACAAGGGAAGACGAAAGTTTGGAGGACTATGTAGATCGATTTCAATATAACCTTCAAAAATCAAAGCATAAGAATTTGCAAAAAGAGATCTTAAAAACACTCCTTCTTAAAGGAATCAAAGATGAATTTTTATAGCTCTTAAATTTGATAGGAAAAGGTGATGTTTTTTAGTTATGATATGATGATGTTTGTGAATTGTGCATAAGGTATTCAAGGGGAACCTCCAAGGCTGGTAAGAATCCTAGAGATGTTTGTTCTTTGTTTTCCAAATCTGCTACAAGAACATGAGACATAAGAGTTGAAGTCAATGATTTACTTGAAAATTTTAAAGTTGAACCTATTAGCTCTCTAAATGAAAAATTGGATGTTTTGTAGGTTCATAAAAATGAAGAATTTGATGAAGTGTTTTGCCCTCATGACCGAAAGGAGCATCCCATAGATACTCACTCTTCCTTATCTAGGATGGAAGTGACATATCAAAGAGATGGGAAAGCTAAAACAAGGCCTACAGGTATGGTTCAAAACACTTTTTCTCCATTCTCGTACTTGCATAATCCATTATGGAATAGTAATGTGTTAGGGCAGCCATGTCAATTTCAATATAACCACCACCAATCTTATCTACAAGCTTGGTATGGTTCATCTTATGATTGCATGACTACTCTCCCTCATCTTGTAGCACAAGAACATTCTCCATATTCTCCACTAGCTCTTCCACAACATCCTGCTTGCACATCATATTCATCCACTCAACCCAATCAACCACATCATCAAAATGCTCCATTCCTCACACAATTTCCTGCTCAACTAATTCCACACTCTCACCATAATAAACCAGTGCAACATGCTTACAATGTTGAAGTGCCAAATTTATCCACCCTTCCCACCCATTCTATCTCACATGCGCCATTAGAGAAAACTTACAATGAGATTCAGAATGTTTCAAATTCAAAAATTGTAGAAGCTATGGAAGAAAATGAGGTTTTTTATAGTATGTATCAACAAGCTATTTTAAAATCTCAAGAACTTCATGATCTGATGGATATGAGAAATCAAGAAAGTAAAGGATACATTAAAGATTGTTTTCACTCCATCATTTGTTTACAACATCACTCTATGCTTCAACAATTTTTGATACCATTTTTTCGAGGGAAGTTGGCTTCTCATACCCTAATATTCACTAATATGCATTTTTCAAATTTGGGTATGTGTATACATGAAGCCTTGTTTCGAAAATGGCTTCACTGGAAGTACTCATATACGTAGTCATATTCATTATTCAAATCAAAATATTTTAGTGTAGAAAATAAAATAAATAAGGGAATAAATAAATGCATTTTGTTTTTTATGTAAAACTAGTTGTTTTTTGTTGTAACATGCTATGGAAATTAACATCGATGATAAATGTTTCAATTCATTTGTGTATGTAGATGATTTATAATAGAAATAACAATTCTACAAACACTTATATTTATTTTTATCATCAATATGAAAAAATGCTTGAATATCATTTTTTGGCTTGCGGTCTTGATGAGGTTTTTGGAAAAACACTCGGGACAGTCACGTTTTGAGGGACCAAAAGTGAATATTTTTAAAACCCATTTGTAACCTAGGTATCCCTTGATGTCTACTTTCTAACCCAATTTGAATCACTCAATTTGGATTTGAAACAAAAAGGTTAGAACCAAAACATTGAGAGGATGTCTAGCGGACAACTCAGGAATAAAGTTGGGACAGTTGGTCTTTGGAGGTCTAAATGAATGAATTTTTAAAACCTGTTTCTATGGTAGATTCCCCTATGAATCTAGTTTATAATGCAAATGGAATAATTCATTTTTGATATCGTATGGGGAAGTTATGATAAAAATACTGACTGTCTATCGTAAATCAACACTCTCAAAACTTTGTCTTTCCGGCTGTTCCTTACAGCATTTGACCTATCATTTCTTCTTGTATTCAAAAAATGTTTCTATTAAAGATAAATAAATGAATCTAATTTCATTTTCAATTTGAATCATTCAAATCCGACGTGAAAAGAAAAATTTATGCTTGAAATATCAACTGTTGGTCTAAGCTGGGTAATTGAAAATGACTTTGTTATACAGGTTGTTGTAACTAAAATTGACATATCATATCATTGAATCCTAAAAAAATATTTCTATGGGAGATAAACCTTTGAATTAGCTCTCATCTGGCTTTGGAATCATTCAATTTGGATGAAAAACAAAGAAGTTGTGATTAAAACACTGCTGGTTTGTATGGTCGACCACTGCTCTCCCGCAGGTGACAAATAAATTTTACTTTGTTATTTTCTCAATGGATTTTTTCTACAGAGTAACTCCTTCTTATTTTTTTTGCATAATTCTTGGATTAGGGGAGCCCGATCACCTCTCTTTCTCCATGATTTAATGTTTTATTGCAGGTAGACACTCGTTTTCTTGCAGGTCCTGGGAAAATAAAGAAGGTCAATTTATGGACGAGTGATTTTTGAAAGAAATTTTAATGAAACAAAGGGAGTTTCATCCAACTCATTACCCAACGGATTCATAATAGAACAAATGAATAATTGATTTCAATTTGAATATTCATGTCTTATCATTGCTGCCAAAACATTTTTCAAAGAGATCATTTTTTTTTACATAATATCATAGCTGTTGTAACTTAATTTATTTATTTACATACTGCCTTTTGTTGTTTCTTTTCTGATTTCTCTTATATTTTGTGTTTCAGGTGTTGTTTCATTCAAATTTTAACATATCTTCAGCATCAATGCCATGAACAACTAATTTGTTTTTTTGCATGTTTTCATTTTATGATTGTCCATTTTGTTGTTCCTTTTTCACGTTTTGTTGTTCCTTTTCGAAATAGAACAACTAGTTTTGTTGTTCCTTTTCGAAATGGAACAACACTTATGCACTTTCATGTTTTTCTGCTCCTTTTCAAAATGAAGCAGCACATTTTGCTATTCCTTTTCGAAATGGAACAACACTTCTGCACTTTCACATTTTGTTGTTTCTTTTTGAATGGAACAACACTTCTGCACTTCCACGTTTTGCTGTTCCTTTTCAAAATGGAACAACACTTCTGCACTTTCACATTTTGCTGTTCTTTTTCGAATGGAACATCACTTCTGCACTTTCACGTTTTGTTGTTCCTTTTCCAATGGAACAACACTTCTGCACTTTTACGTTTTAGCACTTCTGTACTTTCACGTTTCGCTGTTCCTTTTCAAATGGAACAACACTTCTGCACTTTCACGTTTTTCTGTTCCTTTTCGAAAGGAATAGCACATTGCCACTTTTCATTTTTGGTATTCCTTTCCAAAGGAACGACACTTGCATTTTTGTTGTTCCTTTTCCACAGGAACGGCACTTTTGATTTTTGTTGTTCCTTTTCCAAAGGAACGACACTTGCGTTTTTTCTGTTCCTTTTATAAAGGAACATCACTTTTAGTTTTTGGTGTTCCTTTTTCCAAAGGAATAGCATTTTCATTTTCACACTTTTTTGTGTGTATTTTTGCTTTTTTGGTATGCATTTTCTTTGCTTTTCCCTACACAGAACACCAATTTCTTTTTGAGTGTTTTTGCTGTTTTTTCAAAAAAGCAACACTTTGGGAATATTTTTTAGAGCAACCCTTCCTTTCTCTTATGGGATTATTCCTAATTCATCTCAACCACATTTTCCTGATTCTCTTTCATGGCATGAAGTACACTACTTTTATGAGGACAAGAATTATGGATTCTTTTGAAGCAAGTTATTATCATTCACGTTATGATCTTTAACACGACAACTCCTTGATGATAGATTCTTTTCAAAAAGGACACAATTATTTATATACTACTTTACTGCATTGTTTTCTGTTGAACATAATATTAATTGATCATCTTAATACCATGTTGGTTCCACCCTTCCTGGTTATAATCTTCTCTGTTTGTAATAAATGAGATTATGGGTATACTTTTTTCTATTGACACATTCAACTTCGTCCACCATCCCTACTCTTAAGGAGTACTGAGCCTCCCTCTTCTTATCATAAAAATGTGTAATAAAAACAAAATTTTGTTCGCAGATGGAGGATAGGGGGTCTCATTACGAGCTAGCCTACCATGTTCATAAGGCTGTAACAAAGTGACATTCCCATTATGGCCACCACACCAGGGTTATGATCCATTGGATAGCCAAATTATCCTTGGAACAGGAGGTCTCATCATGAGCCGACCTGATCACTTTTGCTACATCCTAGTGAATGGCAGTGTGGTTATCTGGTTATCATGCTAGCACACTGGTCTCTTCTGTAGAATAACACTGGAACTCTCCATTTATAAATTGAGGATCCTGGCTGATATGGATTAAAAATCAACCTTGCTGAGGCTATGGATGCGTGCTGGTAGCATAGGCTCTGCTTATGGTATTGAAGTTATATCTTATCTTCAATTATTACTATAATACCCTTCTCTTACTTCTTATTTTTATGAGAGAAGTTATTTCCTTAATTTTTATCCCTATTTTGAATATTTATGCATGATAAATTGTTTTATGATCAATCACATCATTTTTCAGCTAGAATACAGTCAGCAAAGCATCTTTTTGGCATATTGCCATTCTTTTTCTTTTTTCATAACTTATCATCAATCCAAAGTGTCCTATATTTTATTGATAACTATCTTTATGCACTCTGCTCTCATTATAACCACAACTCTCGTCGTCCTATCATTGATTTGTGTACTCTACTGCTGTATTGTTCATTCCCTTCCCTTGCCATCAGCACAACACCTTTCATATGCTTTATGGTCATGGATTCTCTTTTCTAATTGGAGGGGGGAATGTATGCATTATGGGATAGCATGCAATATGATTACTGCACTCTGCCATAACTTGTTGATTTGACAAAATATCGATATTGCATGTATACAAATGCTTTTCTGATTGAAATTTTTGCATGCATCTTATCTGTTGTTATTCAAAACTAACACTATGGATTCAAGAACATTATATCCAAAATAGTGATTTGTTTACAGGAGAACAACAAGTATGGGGGGGACTCCATTCACAGCATGACCACACTCTTGCAACTAATAGCAGAGGCTCGAGCAACTAGCGAATGTGAACAATTCTTCAGACATGATGTGCTTGCCTAGATTCCACCTTCTGCATCACTTTCAACATCAACTCTACCTACATCAGCTTCAAAAAATGCCAGTCCATATCTGTCATTCCAAATTTTTCTTTTGGATGTAAAACTTGAGGTAAAATAGCATAATTTTATGATTTACTACGAATTTAGGAGAATTTCATGAAAATCCATTTTGAGCATTATTTATCATCATTCATTCCACATCTTTACCACTTCCCATTTTTTAGCGGCATATTATCTTTCCATTTAGGTGAGTTTTGCTTTCATTCATTTCTTTCTTATAACTATGTTATTCATATTCTTTATCATCATTGCTATCTTTATTCATTCTCAACACCTCCCTTATTCCATGTTGTTTTACACCAAGCATAGCATTCAACAGCTGGTAGCAACCACATCTATTTCTTTTCTAGCATTGCATGAGGGTATGCTAATTCTTTAGAGAGGGGGAGGAATTGCTACGCATGATGGATGTTTTCTACTCTCTTTCTCATTCAAGGCATACAATTTCAGTGCAGAAATTGATTACCATAATATTTTAAAAAACTATGAACTCAATCCTTGTGATCTCTGGAAAACAAAGACATATTATTAAAATACAAATACTCAGATAATTTCAAGATAAATTGGTTCATAAAATTTTGGAAATCATGCACTCTCACCTACAATCATTTTGTTTATATCTCATGATCCGTGCATTAAAACGATCTGATTTTTGGATCATAGAGGCATTCATATATTATAAATGTACTTGCCACATTTCAATAAAAGTTGGTTTGTAGTTTTTGAGAAAATGGTTAATGAAGGTTGCTCTCATTTATATCACATTTTGCTGCAACTTCATTGTTATGCCTTCATCAAGATTGTTAAAATTGAATATTCACTAAGTGAGGAAGAATTCATTTGTTCTATGAACTGAGATGAACAATTTTTTTTTGCTTGGATAACACATAGGTTTTGTCTTTGGGTTGCATGAGGACATGCAACATATTTAGTTTTTGTTGCATGAGGACATGCAATATAGTCGGCGTGGAGGTGTGTTGGGCCGTGAATACGACCACTTTGTAACACTTATTTCATCCATTTTTACTCTTCTCTATTATATCATTTGTTATAATTTATCATTTAAATCCATTTTATAAATGATTTATGCTCTTGTGGATGAATATTATTTATCTTCCTTTATTTCTAATAAATTGATGATTATAAATGATTTTATCAATGATAGTTTCAATAAATTAGTTGTAACATTATTTACTATTTTTAACCTCCAAGATATTTTCTAGATTGAAGATTTGACCATTAAATGTGCCAACTCAAAAATTCGTTGGAATAAGAAGTGCAGTTTTGTCATTGCAATGTTGAGCAAATAAAGAAGAATATGGAAAATCTGGAACATGGGTTTTGTCCAAAACGGACCCAATTAACTTTATACAAAAAACGGTTTGCCCAAATTCGACCTGTACTGAGAGAAACACAGGGTTCTTTGAGCACGATTTCTCAGATTTGTTATTGCGGCCGTCCTCCAAATCTCAGCTGCAAAGCCAAATTGATCTTGCTCTTGTTGAAAGCTGGATGGAAATATATCTTATTGTTTATCAATTGGTTGGAAAAATTCCAAATTTGTAATAGAAATCATGTTGTAGTTATCTCTATTGTAACTTCTCTCTGATCTCTCTCTATTTAAATGAAAACAGAGATCAAAGATGGGGATGGCTAAGAGAATGGAGAATGGAGGATTTAGAATTAAGAATTCATGATAGGATAGGAAGAAGAAAGGATTTCATGCTGTAAGTCTCAAATCTTCAGCTGTTGTAATGATTTCACCATTTAATGATTAATACATGATTTGGGAGTTGTTGTTCATTCTGTTCATTTGAAGTAACCCAGGAGCATCTGCTGGCGGCTAAGGGCCCAGCCTCTGGTGGATTATGCTGCTGCTACTGCTGTATATTATATTTGTAGTTCATGCATGGTTTTTCTTGTCAGCTTGAATCAGTAATCTGGTGTTTTTTGTTATCTTATATTGCAGCTATGTTATATTTCATATATCGTTCTCTGCAACAAGAAAATTGTAATGTGCATTCTCATCTTATAACATATTGCTATTTCCTTTAAAGTCATTAATGTAACATTGTTGTTCTCTACAGAATGCTATTATTGTTTAATTGTAGAGTAATCAAATTGTAACCTTCTTAAGCTAGTATTATTGTATTTGTCTATGGTTTATACTTCATACAATTGCTGTTCAATTGGTTCCATGATGAATTGTAATCATTACCCTTTCTAACTAGGATTAATACGTGCGGTATCAGACTTAGATTACTACTAATGTGTGCATGTGTTAAGTTATTATGCATTTGTATTTGGTTTTCAAGCGTTGTTCCATATTCTATCATTAATCAATGCTGTTCTATTTACCGTGTGCTATTTGATTCATTCTTAAAGATAGAGGATTGCCATTTGATTTCCGTAGGATATGATTGAATGCATTTGATTTTGTAGACTAAGGCGTTGATGTTTCTTAAACTTAATTTCCATTACAGTTCTCGATTTGCTGTTCCATTTCTTAGTTGCTGTTCCATTTCTTAATTGTTGTTCCATTTTTTGTTATTTGCGTTATTTATTGCTTTAGTGTGCAGAACGATCTGAATCTGTAGTGGGCATTGGCATTTGTTGTCTAGTCCCAGATTGATGATCTGTTCCTTGATTAATCTTGGTTACATCCGTTTCCAAAGGGATGAGTTATTGTTACTGGACCCTTGACTGATACATTGCTTATTTTTCTGAATGAATGATTTAGGCTTCAAGGTATTTGTTGTAAGTAGATTTTCTTTCAAGCATTCATTTACTTTTGGATTTTAAGCACTATATTGCAAAACATTACTCTGAGTAAATAGCCGCCTCAAACTGAGTACACTCTTGGAATAAAAAGTCGTCCTTGGGTTGACAATTAATGTGAAGGTAATTAGGAGGTAAAAAGACACATTTTTATCACTCTACACTCTAGAGCCCTGGACAACTTGGGTAGAGACCAATCTGGTGATTGTTAGTGATATCTGACCATGAAGTGGAATTATTGATTGAGATTTGAGGTGTTTTTTCCTCTGGAAGACCTCTTTTGGATTATTTGGATTTGTTCCAGGAGATCCCATATTAATGCTTGGAATATGGCATGATGGTGACTAGCTGAAAGATAGATTTGGTTCAACATAATCTATGGTCAGGTGGTACATGTAAGTCCCAGACCTAGTTTCATTTTCATATGTTAATAATAGCTTATTTCCTATTGTATATATGGGTAAATATACTTGTTTATATTTGGTTTTTATGGTTGTTATATCATTGTTATTTCTGTTGGTTATATGTTGGTTATGAACATGTTTTATGAAAATGATAATGTATGGCTCTCATCATATTTTGGTTGATAAATGAATGAAAAATGAATATATGACCTAATAGATGATAATGGAGGTAATGTCATAAGGCATCAATGCTTCCTTATGAATATCAACTAAGTATGAGACCCGTATGCTCAGTTATATAGTTGAAACCTATAGATTTTATATTTGTTATATGTTTGATGACATGACTGTCATGGTTTGTCTTGGTTAGGTTAATCCCTTGATCAATTTTTGTCTTATAAGCTTTGTATTTGTGTCATTTTTTGTTTTGCAAAGTCTTATTGAGCTCTAGTTAATGGTTTGAAGACTAGCCCTGAAAAACTGGCTTAAATCATGCATTCTCTCGCACGAAACTGACTGAAAAGGATTGTAGTATCTCTCTTATAGACATTTGGGAGTGACTGTAGGGTATAAGTTGCATGGATGCCTATGTTAGGTGTTTGAAACTTGGAGTGGTCGAATGACTCCTAGGGATCTTGTAACACCTAAGGGATTTCTATGAAGGGTTTGTTCATTGATTCCACATATTTGATTACACTTAGAGAGTTGAATCATATCATAGTAACTCTTTGTCACATATTTACCTTGGTGGACTGATAAGCTTGGGTAAGTGTGGGAGGAGGGTGTTACACTGATAATATCTTGATATATTTTTAGTCCTTTTCATTGCACCATATACAAAGCGATCCTCTAATCCAAAGATAAAGGGTCATAAATTTGTTCTCCACATTTATTATATAGTGATATTCTTCAGGTTCTTCCATGAGGAGTTGGTTTTATACATAAGAAATATTTTAACATAGTTAAGTATCTAGACCTTGGATTAAACCTCATAAGCTTGCATCACATGGTGATGAACTTTACTATCCCTTGGGTCCTCATATACAGTGCCTTAGAAAAGTATTAAAGTTGTAGCCTATAGTTATATAATATGCTCAAATTTCATGTATGGTAAGTGTTGATGTTTAGGTATCATATATAATGTTGCTTCATGTAGATTTTAATTTCATTATTAGAGATAATGTCTCTTATATGGCTTGCATCACAATAGTCCTCCTTGAGTGGTCTCAAAAATTCTGAAATTTTTGTATTGTCCTTGTCATGCTTCAGAGATGTCTATTAATGAATCTTGGATTGACTTGAATTGTCTTAGAGATATAGATATATTGAACTTCTTCTTTTGAGGATATTCAGATTTGTCATGTACTTCTAGATTATACTTCAATGAGAAATTATTTCGATGAGCATGATTTTTTTAATAGAGGTTTTATTTTCTAAGTCTTGGTATAGACCCTTTTTGGGCTTGGCCTATTAAACATTCTTACAACCAAACAAAAAACATTTCGTTGATCCCTTCCATTTTGAGATGAATTTTTGATGGTAGTACTAACTTTCTATAGTAACCTTAAATTCATATTTTCAGCAGAGTTATAGGTCTTAGAAAAATAATATATGTTACAAAGATATGTCACCATTTTGAATTGCTTTGGTTTGCTTCACAATATTGCATCTAGTTTAGAGTATCTCCATAGGTATAGAAGTTTTCATAAGAATTTTTGGTTTTCCAAGTCTCAAATATTTTCCTTTGTTTAGGGTTATTATAGTGTCTTCTCTTGATATAATTATATAGATACTTTACAAATCATATAACCTTGCATACCATAGGAAAATATTTTCAATATCTAATCTTCCACAAAGTTATAGAAAGCATGTTGCAATATTTTTTCTTGACCTTGAATTTAACACATAATAAATGATAACAATTCAAATCACAAAATTGGATTTTGTAGACTTCAGATATTCCTGAAGTAGCTTCGAACAAGTCACATGTATGAGATAATTTCAAGAGCCTTCAATGGTGTTCTTCAAGAGAGTAATGTTTATTTCTTGTATTTATGCCACATAATGGTGTGTACGATTGCCTCAGGAGTCTTTGCCTCACATAGAAAGTATTTTACAGGAAATTTGCATAGTACCTTCGAGTTGCCAACAATTGTGATCTTTGAACTATCCTTCTTTCACCTTAGCTATGATGCCATGTTGAGAAATTAAGATGTTGGTATATTAGGATTAATTTTCCTATCATGATAATTAATTGTGAACATTTGTTAACAATACTAATTTTTTATGTTTTTCTTCATGAAACAATTACCAAAAGTAAGAAACATCAAGATCATAAGATACAAAGAAACAAGTATGTAGGCTCCAAGCTAAGGAAAAACCCCACAAGTAGGAAAACCCAAACAATCCTCTTCTTATAGAATCATATCAAAGTAATAGATCCAACACCAGATACAAAGACCAACACTACCAAAAGTAACCCAAGTCAACCCTCCTCCAAGTCTTCTTCATCAAGTTGAAGTCAACAAAATTAATGTTGGTTAAACATCTAGAATTTAGTCAACTCCTAAAAATTTTCCTCCTGCTCATTTCCCCCGTGATATTTTGACTCGCAAAATTTGAGGCCTATAATACTTTGAAAACATTCGTAGAAATGGGGTAGAAAAACTCATCTTCTCTCTCTCCTTTTACCTCCTCCTTTACCATTTGACTTCACTATTTTTCCTTCTTCTATTGGCACAAAAATTGATGTATATGAGTGAATGAATTTTCTCCAAATTGGTTGATTTTCCATCTATATATACACATCTAGGAGGCCAAATAGGTGACTCTTGGAGCCCAAGCTGACGTTTTTCCCAAGGAGGGATGACTTGGTGTTGTGGTGACATTTTTCACTCTTTTGACTCAAAAATGAATATTTTTCTTTTTCATACAACATGTTCGTATCGGACTTTGACTTACTTACATTCGCTTGACTCATGAGAAATTTCCTTTTGACTCAAATAACCCTAAAATCATGAAGATTATACTTTGACTAATAATAATAATAATAATTTATTTTTTTCTTCATTTTCTTTTACATGAAATACATATTGATACAAGTACAAAGATAATCATGAAGATTGAACCTAGTTATATTTTCAACACAATCAATCCCTGCCAAATTTCCATATGTACCTTCCCCTTTAATAGATCTAATAAATAAGTAATCGAGTCATGTTCTATGTAAAATCAATATCCACTTCTTCAACATTTCCTAATGTATTTTTCCCACTTATAAGAGAAACACCTCTACCATCATCAAATTTGTTCCATAATGCACCCTACTAAACATGATCTGGAATAAATAAAAATTTCTATGCCTTTCAAAGGATTGCTTGAATAACCCTGAAGTTGAATTTGTTGCTTTATGATAGGGTTTTTGAATCGTAGTGCTCTAAAAGGCGTGAAATGAGAAGCGGAGTTTGTAAATTGAGCCACCACAAGATACTGACAAGTGGTCTTGTCTCGGCTTTTAATTCCCGTGAATGACCATTAGAATAAGTTCTGAGAGTGATCATTATTCTCTGTATAAATGCACATAATTATAATAAAATCTGAAATACACGTTTACTATATGCAATGAATTACATTGGCATGATAGAAATTCATATGTTAAATATAATTTATGTGGTTATCTTAGGAGATAAGAGTAATTTGTTTATATATGTGGATTAAGTCATGGATGTATGACATATGGTATTAGAGCACTCAAGTTACTAAACTAAGACCTTTGGAATAAATAAATAACAACCTCGGTGATGTGCATGTAGGAAGAAGGTAGCATTCATCATGAGGAGAACTGGGAATCCACCACACCATTCAATAATGGTAACATGACCAACCTCGTTTCAAGAAGGTAATCTTGAAGTTTGGGTACAATTGGGAGATGAGCGACGAAATACCAACACAACTAGTCTGGAAATGATACAAGAACTAAAGGAAAATATGGCTAGGTTATGGGTAGAGAGCCAAAGACTAATGCATGAGCATGAGAAAATTATGAAAAGACTATTTGATATACAGAATCATCGGTCACTAGTCCCTAGCCCTGAACATAGAAACATGACAATGGAACAAGAGTATCAAACTAAGAATATGGAAACAAGAGGAGGTGAAAAAAAATCATGAAGAAGAATCAGATAATGTGTCAAACCACAGGACACAAAAAAGGCAGAAATCAGACCTTCAAGGTGAGTTTCGAAAAATAAAGCCCCCTCCCTATGATGGTGAATAGGAAGAGGCAGCAGAGGCATGGCTCATCAATATGAACAAGTATTTCTAGTTGTACGAGTATGACCATAATCTAAAGGCTCGTCTAGCCACTTTTCAGCTACAAGGAAAAGCTACATTATGGTGGGAGGAAGTAAAAACGGTCCGTGGAGTTAATGAACAAAGCATAACTTGGGAAAATTTTCAGAGATATTTTAAGGAAAAATATCTAATGGAAATGTTTTATGACAAAAAATCAAAGGTGTTTCATGACCTTCGATTGGGTCAAATTCCCATGATGAGTTCATAACCAAGTTCATGTCATTAAATTGATATGTCCCTTACATACGCAAAGAAAAAGAAAAGGTGCAATGATTTATCATAAGTCTTCTATTGCTCATGAAAGAACGACTCAAGTTTGAAAACCCAAAAACCATGGATGAATTTATTCGCAATGCACAATTCTGTTACCGACAAAATAAAGCAAAGGGAGATGTGAGAAAGAGGTGGCCTGAGAAAAAAGGAAGTAAATTTGTTCCCAGCCACAAAGGGAAAAAGGGCATGGGAAAAAAAGGATTGTTTAAAGGTCAAATCAACCAGAAAATGAGTGGAAATCAATCCATATTTAAGGTACCAAGTGAAACCAAGATGAATGAGCAAGCTGGCAGAACTGAAGCAACATCAAATAATAGACCACCTGTACAGTGTTGGGGATGCGAAGGTCCACACTATCTCAAAAGTTGCTTGCAACGCAGAGTTGATCAGATTTTGCAGATACAAGAGGCATATATTATGGGAGAGGTGGCGAGGAGAATTACTAAAATTAATGCTGCCCTTGAAGACCATCAGGCATAATTTCATCCAACCATGGTTGAGTTTTAAGGTAAAATTTTTGATAGAACTATATCTATTTTAATTGATCTCGAGGCTACCCTGAGCTATGTTAGCTCCAAGGTAGCAGAACAATGTAAATTGCAATCTATTAAATTTAAAAATACGTGGTTAATACAACTAGCGACGGGAGAAGAAAGAAGAGTTTTGACCAAGATCAGTAATTTCCCTCTAAGTTTAACTAACCAGTCAATCATGGCAGATCTTAATGTGCTACCCCTAGGGTCCTGCGACATCCTTATAGGTATGGACCAATTGGAAACACAATGGTCCCTTATCAACTATAAGACCAAAGCCATTAATTACCGGGATGAGAAAGGAGAAAGGCAAGAAATTCAAGGTATACAGAGTCCTCTGCAAATAAGACTTGTAACAACCTCCCAACTAGCAAAATGCATCATAAAAGGCTGCGAAGTTTATGCAATACAAGTAGGGTACGCTGATTCTAAAGACAAATCTATTTCTTTAGAAATTATACCTGTGATAAAATATTTCCTTGATGTATTTCTTAGGAAATCCCAGGCCTACCCCGAAAAAGAGACATAGATCTTACCATTGACTTAATTTCGAGAGCTGCCCCAATTTCCCGAGGCCCTTACCACATGAGCATACCAGAGCTAACAGGATTGAAAATGCAGCTACAAGAGCTACTTGATAAAGGGTATATTCAACCCAGTGTGTCCCCTTGGGGAGCTCCAGTTCTCTTTGTTAAGAAAAAGGATGGAACATTGTGAATGTGCATGGATTATCATTATTAAACGAGCTAGCCATTAAAAATAAATGCCCTTTACCCCGTATTGATCAGTTGTTTGATCAGGTAAAGGGTGCAACTGTCTTCTCAAATATCGATCTCCATTCAATTTATCATCAGATATGGATAAAGGAGGAGGATATAGAATAAAAACATTTAGAAGTTATGGACATTATGAGTTTGTAGTGCTGCCTTTTGGATTGAGTAACACCCCAACAACCTTCATGTGTCTCATAAATAGTATATTTCATCAATACTTAAGTAAGTTTGTATTAATCGTTATTGATGACATACTAATCTACTCTCGAGCATAGAAGAACAGAAGGAAAATCTTTGCATTGTTCTACAAGTCTTAAGAGAGCACTAGCTATATGCCAAATACAACAAGTGTGACTTCTTTATGGAAGACATTTAGTACTTGGGACATGTCATCACCAAGAATGGAATTGCAGTAGATCCTAAGAAAATAAGAACTATCATGGAATGGCCAGTACTGAAAGATGTAGCTGACATAAGATCATTCATGGGTCTAGCTGGATATTATAGACGATTTGTGGAAGTCTTCTCTAGGGTGGCATATCCTATTGCTTCTTTGCAAAATAAGGGGAAGGCCTTTAGATGGGCCCCCAACTGCCAAAGGATCTTCAATCAACTCAAGCATATACTTACCATCGCACCCATTTTGAGCATTGTTGATCCAAATAAAGAATACATGGTTTGTATGGATGCTAGCAAGGAGGGTGTAGGTGGCATATTAATGCAAGAAGGGAGGGTTTTTGCCTATGAATCGAGAAAGCTTAAAGAGTACGAACAAAAGTATTCGGCATATGATTTAGAACTAACAACAGTGATTAATTCCTTAAAGATGTGGCGACACTACTTAATGTGTAAGAGATTCCTACTATTGACTGATCATCATAGTCTAACAAGCTACTTTAAATGACCCACTTTGAATGCTAGGCAAACTTGTTGGGTAGATTTCTTAAGTGAATTCAATTTTGAAATCAAACATTTGAAGGGGAAAAAAAACTGGGTTGCAGATGCCTTAAGTTGAAAGGTAAATTGTTTATATGAAATTTCTTTTAGTGAGTCAAGAACTTTTTATGAGCAAATTCCTGAAACAACCTTGCAAGATTTAGTATATAAACATTTATGACAGCAAGCAAAATTTTCAAACAACCATGAACAACAATTAGGATATGAGGTAAATTCAGAAGAATTACTGATTTATAGGAAGAGTTTATATGTGCCTAACCAAAAACACCTTAAAACTTTAATTTTAGATGAATTTCATAAGATTCCTTATGCAGGCCACCCCCGATACTAGAAAATGATTTCTTCCCTGAAGAAGGAAATTTTCTGGCCTGCTATTAAGAAGGAAGTAGTAGAATATTTAGCCAGATGTCTTGAATGCCAGCAAATAAAAGCTGAGCACCAACACCCAGTAGGTTTACTCCATCGTCTACCTATTCCTGAATGGAAATGGGAAACCATATCCATCAATTTCATTGTTGGATTGCCTAGGTCAAAAAAGCAAAATGGTTCCATCATGGTGGTAGTAGACAAATTGAGCAAATCTTCTCATTTCATACCAGTCTAGTCAACTTATAAAGTGGTTCAATTTTCTAACATTTTTATGCAACACGTTTTTAAATTACATGGAATACCCAAAATGATCATCTCAGACTGTGATGTGAAATTTACTTGAGCCTTCTAGAAGGCCCTATTTGAAGGATTGGGAACCTAATTACACTTCAGCATTGCCTATCATCCTCAAACAGATGGACAAACGGAGTGAGTAAATTAAGTGGTTTAAGACATGTTGCGAACTTATGTCATGTAGTAGCCATCGAAATGGGAGGACTACCTGCAGTTGGGAGAATTTGCCTATAACAATGGATATCATACATCTCTACAAATGAGTCCTTTTGAAGTGTTATATGGACGTAAGTGCAAGACTCCCTTAAATTGGAGTGGTCTAGAGGACAAGTTGATGTTAGGACCAGATATGTTAGAGGAAATGGAAGAGATGGTGAAAAGGGTACGATCCAACTTGAAAGTTGCTAAGGACTCACAAAAGAAGTTTGCTGATTGGAAAAGGACCTTTCGGGAATTTCAAGTAGGGGATCATGTTTATATTCAAGTACGAGCCAAGAAAAGCACACTACAATGGCCTAGATGTGACAAGCTAGCACCCCAGTTTTGCGGGCTTTTCCAAATTTTGGCTTGGATCAGGCCAGTAGCTTACTAGATTGCCTTACCTAGCCACATTTGTGTGCAAAATGTATTTCACATTTCTCTACTTAAGAAATGCATTTATGATCCTAAACACGTAATCAATTGACAAAACATTTAGGTAAAATATTCAATAAGTTTCTATTTTAATACAAATTTATTAAACAAGTTGGTTGATGACTTAAGTCATATGTTGCTATGTAGGTCGAACCGGAAGGTGAGTTATTGGTCAAACTAGAAGGCGAATTCTTGGTCGAACCTCTAGTTATACTAGATCAGAGAGAAGTAATGTTACAAAAATGAGTTATCACCTAGGTTAAACCGCAATGGTAGCACTATGAAGATGATCGGGTTATGAAGGAGGCCTTTCTGGATTTGTTTTTAGAGGGAAGACATCGAGACAATATTACATCTTGGGGGGGAAGATGTGATATCCCCAGACCATGTAAATATTTTAATTATTTCAGTTTGAACAAATTTTTTATTTTCTTAATTAAAAATACTATTTTGGAATTTAATTTTTTTTTAAAATAAAACAGTAGTTATCAGTAAATATTATTTTACTTGTTAATTAGTTAGAGAGACAATTACCTTCTCTTAATTAATTTCTTGAGGATTTATTCAAGAAGATGAAGAGGATAGGGGTATCTAAGATCAGGGAGAATGATAAACACAAAACGTAAATTATGTTCTGAAATGTCAGGCAGTTTTATGAGGCCATGTCTAGTTTGGACCATATGGCAGTGAGACTATAATTTCTCAAAGAAAAACAAAGTTCTTGCATTCATGAACAACTCGGGAGGACACTATTAAGGTGGTCTCAAGGTTGGGAGCCAAAGACATAGAAAATTAGGTTTGGTTGTAGATTGAGACATGAATAAATCAGGCTAGTCAATGGTCGAGATAAGTGAAAGTTCTATTTGATTATTAGTTATATTTTATCCTATTTATAGTGTAAGTATAATGATAATTTTCAGTAATATGGAATGTGCTAGTTTGATTAACTATGATGAATACTATAATAGTATGTGAATAAATAAATTCATGTACAAGGCAGAGTAGTCAGTATTCAATAATAGCCATGCTTACAGTGTTCCTAAAAATGGAAAGAGAAATGCAATAAGATAAACATAGTTATGAATGTGAAATATAATTATGCTAACCAGAATCAATCCTTATCTATCAGAAATTCTCAATCAAATTTTCTTTATACTAGAGCAAAATACCAAACCTTTATGTCAAGAGAGCGAAAAAGATATTTTCAAAGCAAATAAAATCTTTGATAATATATATTGCTTACAACTAAGTAGAAATACCAAAACACAAAGAAAGAGGGTCGTTTCCGAGTCCATGGACATAATTAGAACCCTAAACTCATAGTAAGAGTTTGAATAAAGAAAATAGGTCCCAATTTTATGGAACTCAAGAACGAGATAAACAAAGTAAGGGAAACAATATAATAAGAACTTCAAGTCCATAGAGAAATCGAATGCTAGACTAATTCCATAAATTAATTCAGTATAAGCGAGATATGAAATAACAAACCCTCAATTTTTTTAAGGCAATAAGATACATTATGATAGTAAGATCTCAGGACCTTTCCTTTAATCTTAAAACCCTTGTTGCTGAAGGTGCAGGGCATGCTCTAAACAATATAATGCAAAGAAAAATGCACACACCATTCGAACTTAGAATGCAAGTGAGATTATTGCAGGAGTGAAACTCGAATTAAATAAATGAGAAATATTGCTTTCAAACACTGTAAGTAGTTGTAAGAGACTTATGATTCCTTCAACAGTTTTAAATAACATTGTAGTCATTATTAGCCAGGGTTCGAGACTCTCCACCCTCGGTGATATAATAATAAATAGTACAACCCCAGTCGATACAGTAATATAACATTAGAATATTTATATGAACAGAAAGCCATATAGATAAACTATCTCAACGTTTACAGCTACAAGAAAACTCAAGCATAGGATTTGATATTACATTTTTGGAAAACTAAACCACGAGATCCCTACGAAGTCAAAAACCTAACACGTTAAACCATGTATGGAACCTTGCATAATGTAAATACCTAGAAGGCATATGAGCCAATTTTTGACACATTCAAGGAGTCGAACAATGGACTCGGCCAATTCCTCGCCTAACCCTTTATCTCTACAAAACCATTCACCCCATCTGGGTGGAGAAACAGAAGTGAGAAACAGAAGTTAATAACATTACATAGTAAATAAGAAATATAAAGGAAAACCTTAATGATAACTTTTGCAAAATATACCTGGTTAACTCAGCTGAAGAATCTGGTTGCTGAGAAATCTGCACCATGAATACCAAGAAGACCCCAATAGCTATCGAGTGAAGCCAAATGTTAGATCACTTTAACAGCGACCACCATATAGCATATAGACTTAGAGCGCTATATTTAGCTATCAATGTATAACTAAACCGAAGGAAAACCTTTGCAAGAGATGCTAGAGACCACAACCGGAAGAGGGAAAACGAAATGGTGAGCATACCAAATTGGAGGTTTTAGAAACCCAAGGTTCCTCCCCTCCATGTGATATAATGGATGATCTGAGACCATCGATGTAGAGTGGAGCCCGGGGACACAACAAACGAGGTACTGCAATAAAGTCTCCATAATAGCACCACCTCCACCTAGGCCGAACAAAAGTCAGCCAAATTAATGTGGAACAAAGGGCCAAAGGTCAAGAAGTAAATGCAAGATGGAAATTTGGGCATCCATCAACCACAAAATTAATACACAGTGTAAGGTTCATTAATCCGGAAAACTCGAAATGACAAGTGGAGTTTGTAAATTGAGCCCCCATAAGAGTGGTTTCGTCGTGGCTCTTAATTCCCGTGCATGACCTTTAGACTAAGTTCTGAGAGTTATTATTATTCTCTCTATAAATGTACAATAAAATGTGAAATACACATTTAACTGTATGCAACGAATTACATTTGCATGATACAAATTCATAAGTTAAATAGAAGTTTTGTGGTTATCTTAGGAGATAAGAGTAATTATATATATATATATGTATGTGGGGATTAACTTGTGGATGTGTGACATTAGACCACCCAAAATGTTTTAAGAATAAGATTTATTATTTTTCAATTGCTTTCTTAAATATATCCATAATTGATATATAAAATATTTTATTACATATAGTTATTGAAATATTTTATATATAGTTCATATTGTTCACTTTTTTTAATTATTTTTAGTCTCTGCCAAGTCCAAGCTATAACAATGTGACCACTAATAGGTTAACATTGGCAATGACAACTTTTAATGTTTAAATTTATAAATCATTAAAGTACTTTTTAATTAAAAATGATAATTTTTTACCATGTGATTGAATTAAAATTTGTGTGTCTTATTTGAGCTTTCTTGATATGTGTCTCATGTCATCCACAAAATTTGTTTACCCTGACAATTCTCCAATTCTCATGGGGATCATGGTTGACATCTTGTAATCAAAATAAAACTAAAACTGCATACTATTTTTTTTAATTAACCCTTTGTATTGACTAATTATAAATACCAACATGGCATAGAATTGATATGGTTGTGTTGAGTTGACATAACTTTATTATTTATAAATCTAAATGTACATGTTAAATAATCATTTTTAATTAAAGTTAAATTAGAGAAAGATATACCAAAGCAATTGTAATTGTAAATAAATAACATAATAACTATATAAACTCAAATAATCATAATTATTAAAGTACTTAACATGAAGTCATAGATGATGATATCAAAGTATATAATAATAAAT